>JAJOOH010010941.1:0-26536 GCA_029582605.1 Solanum gracilifrons | reverse complement strand
TTAAAACTCTCAAGACAGCTTAAGATGGATAAGCTTAGAGAAAAGTCTCAATTAGGAGATTTTTGTACTCAATTCGGTTTACCGGATGCTTCAAAAAGTACCAACCGAGAAACCTCTAAATCAGAATCTCATAGATCTCATCATAAGAAAAGAAGATCCAGAAGAAGGACTAGAGAAGAAAGAGATGAGCGTAGGGCTCATCGTAAATCTCATAGATTTACCAGGAATAGGTCAAGGTGAAATCTTGATAAGATTAAGTGTTACAAATGTGCAAAATTTGGGCATATAGCTCCAAATTGTAAGCTAGAAAAGCTTAAGACTCTAGATCTTGATGATGATATTCAAGAGAAGATTTATAGTTTTCTATATACTTCTGGTTCCGAATCAGATTATGATGATTCTGAAGCAAGTTATGCAACAGAGGATGAGCAACCTGAGTCATCTAGTAAGGTTCAACAAGATTTGAATGATGCTTGCAAATGTCATGGTGATATTTGTCACTGCGAACATGATGAATTCTACAAGCTGCAATCTCAAAACCAATTCGAGAAGCAACACTAAAATTATTATTATTTTTATTATATTATTATTATTTATATATATATATATATATATATATATATTATTGGGGGAGAAAATAAATAAATCAGAATGGAATATTGGAGTTGAATACACTTCATGTTCGTAAATTTATAAAGCTCCAGGGGTAAGCTTTTAATGATGGGTAACAATATGTATGATTGGCAATAGATTAACCAATCATTAGAAAGAATATACATATTATATAATATAGATTATAAATTTACTAAGCCTGCATTTTGTGATTCGTAAAGTAGTACTGGTCTTATAAATTAGTGGATTTGGCTTTTAATGCATTTGGTTAACAATTATGATTCAAGTTTTGATATACTAATATAAGTAATTAAATATTGGGTGTATTATATTATATGAATATCATTAGATTTATAAAATTTGGAGAAATTGGAACTTAACCCTAGACTTGAAATTTGGAAAATATGAGAGTCGAAATGTTAGCAAGATAAGAAAATTAATTATAAATTTGTGTGAGTTTTTGGGTCTAAGCTAGACATATAGTAGTATGAGTGTTTTTAGTTTTGAAATCCTATTGTGAATATTTATATGAATAGATTGCATTGGTTTGGAAGTTAAACCAATGAAGAAGTTTCAAGTCCCGTAGTGATTGTTCAATTATTTGAGGCAAGTGGATTTATAAACCCTTTTAAAGTGTATAAAATCATGTATTTCCTTCTTGTATGTGTTGGGGAGTAATGGAACTTGGTGATGGGTTGAATTGTCTATATTGAACAATTCTAATGATGAAAAGGGGGTAGTAAAAAGGCAATGTGAGTAATTATTGGTGTGTGATGTGTTGATAATGGTTTGAAAGGCTTATTGACTCATTGTTAATGGTGTACCATGATTGTGTTTTTGTGAATTGTGCATTATTATGAAAATGGTCATCTCCTCATTATTTATGTGAACATGTCATTTCATTGGTTCTAAGACATGGTTGTGATAAGTGTTATGTGAATTGAGGAAGAATAAGAAATTAAAGAGGATGTACCATTTTGAGGGACGTGTCACGTGCCGTGACGGATACTATTATCGAGGAACGTGTCACATGCCGCGACAAATACTATTATCCAGGGACGTGTAGCACACCTCGACAGATACTATTATCTAGGGCCGTGTAACGCACCACGTCAATTTTTTATTATCGAGGGTCGTGTCGCACACCGCGACGGATGTATAGATAGATATGTCCCACATAGGTCCCGGATTGAGAGGCAGAGGATGTGCATTACTTGGTCAGACATGCATCACTATACTTGATGTTGCATTCCATTGCATTGCATATCTTTATCATTAGTGAACTTGATACTGTATTTTGCTGATCTTGTGATTGCCTTTCTGTGGAACTTGTGATTGATGAATAATGAACTTTTTGTTGAGGATGTGTAATTGTTAGTTGTTGTTGAGTTGTGTGCTATGTAAATTGTGAACTTTTAGCTTTGACTAGTTTTATGCATGTTATTGTTGTGGAGGTTGTGACTGATGAATATTGAACTTGTTGTTGAGAATACGTAATTGTTAGAGTGTTGTTGTTGAGTTGTGTGCTATTTAAATTGTGAACTGTTAGGTTGGGCTGATTTTAT
Source organism: Solanum gracilifrons (assembly GCA_029582605.1). Lineage (NCBI taxonomy): Eukaryota > Viridiplantae > Streptophyta > Magnoliopsida > Solanales > Solanaceae > Solanum > Solanum gracilifrons. The sequence continues at coordinate 24,359 of JAJOOH010010941.1, read as the reverse complement.
GCAGGTTGTAGTTGTGGAGGTTCGGTTGGGTGTGAGGAGTACATATATTCTATTCCCTTATCTTGTATTTAGAAGTTTACTTGTTGAGTACCATGCGGTTTAGTACTCACCCCTTGCTTCTACATTTTTGTAGGTTATGTGCCTGGATCTTCGTGATACTTTCTATTCTCTTCTTTTTCGAGGCTTCTTGAGAATTTATGAGGTAGTTGTTTGTCATATTAGCAGTCCTTCTTTCTCCTTATTTATGATCTTGTCTATTCTAGAAACAATGGCATATGAGACTTGTATTTTCTTTTGATTCAGTTGTAATACTTTAGAGGCTTGTACATGTCCCAATCAGGTTTTGAGGGTTTTATTAGGTTGAATTAGTTATCCGCACTTATGATATTTTGAGATTTCATTATGTCTTACTTCCACATAGTTTGTCATATTTAGGTTTTAGGCTTTAATTGTCTTGGTGGAAAAAGACGAGTGTCATCACATCCATTTTTGGGTTTTGAGAAAACTGAAGTTTTTCAAACCGCGAACCAATAAAAATTTTGGGCTATAAAACATGAAATTTTCACCCCATTTCCACCAAACCATCTCACTAGGAAAAGGCATGGTGGTAAAAAGATTTTTGTGAAAGTACTGACAATAACCGCTGAACATTTTTTCGCTCACTAATCCAATCAGTAAAATATCTTTAGGAATAGCGGAAGCATACCCTAATCATTCTGGATACATGAATAATAGGTAATCAATATGTTTATGCTACAACATACAATAAGATAGAATACATAAACTTGTTGAAATTTAATTCAAGAATTACCTCTTGAAGCGTGAGCAAATACCTTCAAGTGAATCCATAAGTCTTCTACAGTGATCCCAAGTTCACATTTGAACTCTCTCAAGATTTGGGTGGAGAAGTCTTGCATATATTTTTTTTTTCTAGGTTAGAAGAATACCTACTTATAGAGATTTCTTCCCTAAGGAGACAAAAGACACGCTTGTTTAATAGAAAAAACACACACCTCTCTTTTGTTTTTCCCATAGAAATAAGATTTTACTTCTAATTAAATGTGGACACTATAGGGTCCACAAAATTAATTACTGAGTCTTCGTATTATAGAGATAATTCTAAATAATTATTTTGAATTATTTTTACCAAAATAAACTACAAATAATTCCAACGTAAATTCGTAAATGCACTCCGCCATTTGTATTTCAGAAAATTTCCATTAAACACTTATGTAATACCCCATGTTAAGATTACACATACTAATGAATAAATTAAATTATCGACGAATTTAATTTAATGATAAATTTCCTTTAGAACAAAACTTATCTTATTTCATGCGTCGAATTCAAAAATTCACTTGTAAGATTTGACACAATGAAAACTTATAAGCTTCTCAAAATGGCATATCATTAATCTCTACGTTATGACCCGAGCCTATACCTTGGATGTGGCTGACACTTGAGAACCATTGTTAGAAAAAATATTCTTTTTCTAGGTTAGAAGAATCCTTACTTATAGAGATATCTTCCCTAAGGAGACAAAAGACACGCTTGTTTTCTTGGAATAGAAAAAACACACGCCTATCTTTCTTTTTCCAATAGAAATAGGATTTTGAGTTCTAATTAAATATGGAAACTATATGGAGTCTTCCTATTATATAAATAATTCTAAATAATTAATTTGAATTATTTTTACCATAATAAACTACAAATTATTCCACTTGAAATTCGTAATTGCACTCCTCCATTTGTATTTCAAAATTTTCCATTAAACACTTATGTAATTCTCGTGTTAAGATTACATATACTAATGAATAAATTAAATTACCGACGAATTTAATTTTATGATTAATTTCCTTTAGAACAATGCTTAATTTATTTCATGCGTCGGATTCAAAAATCCACTTGCAAGATTTGACACAATGAAAACTTTTAAGCTTCTCAAAATGGCATTTCATAAATCTCTATGTCACGACCCGTTCCTATACCCTCGATGTGGCCGACTCTCGAGAACCATTGTTGGCCCCCAAGCGAAACCTCATCATGGCTGACTACAAGATGGAGACTCACTCATGCATACACAAGCATCAAAATGAAATAAATGTTAAATCAATAGTGTAATAAATATCAAAACTCTTTGAATATACTGAGTATGATACATAAGTTTTAAATAAATCATCTGAAACTGAAAGACTCATCAAAATTATATATCTATGAAGCCTCTACCATACAAGGATGAGTGTAGGGACAAGAAACACGGCTCCTCAAGAGAACTACTAATAACAAATCATAAAGATGGAGTCCTCCTTAAGCAAGGAGGTCTTAGTCAAAAGTTGACGAGCGGATGAAGTGATCTCAACACACTCTTGTTGAGAATCCTAAAAACGTGTATTTGCATCATTAAAAGATGCAAGTCGAATGACACTAGTACATTGAATGTAAGAGTATGTAATATAGCTGAATAACAAATAATTGAATGAAAGGACTGCAATAAATATAGACATATACTCCACTGAATGTAAATAAATAAAGTAGTGAAATCATTAAAACTTTACAAAAACTACTTACTCATCTCTGAACTCAACTTATTAAGGGATATAATAAAAATATACTTTTAACTCTATTTGGAAGATTCTCTAATTGATAACCATCACTATGAGCTACTTGATGATATAGTGTCTCGTCCATGCAGCCAAAACTCTCCTATATCGTGCCGGGATATAGGAAACTTCAACTAAGTCGATCTATTAAGAAATAAGGATTTATCTAAAAAGTATGATCATATACCCATGTTAGCAAGATATGGTTCATGAGGATTTTGAGTTTTCTGAACTCATCCTCATATCGGTGCTCAATACTACTCCCAATAATATATATACTCATGCTCAAATGTATAAAACATATTATTTCTCTGGTTTGAGATAATTGCTCAAACTATCCTTTTAAAAGATGTAACTGTTATGAAATATCTCTGAACACATTACTCATTTAGAAAATATTGTTTGTCTTTGCTCAATGTAAAAGTATATTATGGGTTGAGATAATTACTCAAAAGGCCTCTTTAAAAGGTAACTGCCTGTACTTTATCTTTCTGAAAACTTTTTAAATTTTCTTAAAATAATGCTCATTTTTTTCATGTAAAAAAACATTGGAAAATACTAAGTTCCCTTGTACTCTTTTTCAAACTCCTCTTTACTTCCTCAAAAACACAGTTTAAAGCAAAAATGTTTGCTTTAAAAGATTCTCAAAAGTTATAACTCAAAATATGGTTCATGCTGAAATATAGACATGAACAATTCAATTCAAGGATCTTAATATTAATATAGAAAAAATCAATAATCATAACTCAAGAACTTAGAACTCAGAACTCAACGATACTAATAATCTCTACAATACTCAATTAGTAGGGTTTGAAATAAAAACATGAATGAATCAACTCAAGAATCTCAATTCATAACATATAGCAATTCAATAATCACGAATATAATTCAAAAAAGGTTAGAAACTCAAGAACTCATAATTTAACATCAACTCATCTCAAGAATACTCAAATTTAAGGATAGAACCGTATAATACTCTTTTGATGATTTGAAAATAGATGTAGGGTGTGAGGAAGAATTAGTCCAACACTTTGATAGCCTTACATACCTGAAAGAACAATGTTCTTTAAGAATCTTGTAAGAAAAACTTGATTAGAATAGTTTGAAGGATAGCAATCAAGAAAACCTTTCGTTACATTCTTGAATTAGTTTCTTGAAATCTCTATGGCCAAGAATTATAATTTTCATTCGTGATTAATAATTTTATGGAGAAATTTGAGTTGGAAAGAATGGAATTCTTGTGGGAAGGACTTACCTTAAAGAAGAATCTTGAAAAGTATTGAAAGAATCTTGAATGGAAGTCTTCTACTTTGATTTTTCCTTAGGGTTTAAGAAAGAAGAGAATGTTGGATTAAGAGATGATAATCTGATTGGTTTGAGAATTTAATTAGTCAAGAAATTCGTTAAGGGATTTCTTAGAGGTGAAATGTCACGACCCGAGTCTACACCCTGGACGTGGCCGGCACTCGAAGACCATTGTTGGTCCCAAGAGAACTCCCATCCTGGCTGACCACAAGCGGAAGACTAACTCAAGCATGCAAAAGCTTAAAAATTGAATAAAATTCATGAAACTTAAATGGAAAACTTTAACTCAAAAGAAAACTCTGAATAAAATAAATTATTCAACTCGCCATAAAATAGGCAACTTAAGTCTTTAAAATATTTAATAAAATAAATGAATAATACAAACTTCTCAACTATTGACTATCTATGAAGCCTCTAACTGATAAACATGGAAGTCGGGACAAGACCCACAACATTCTGACTAAACCAAAAAGTAAATGAAATCCTCCGAAAACAATGAGGCTCACCTTAGCTAACTCGAACCCCTGGATGTATCAACGAATTTCTTGTTGATGATCCTAAATACATGTGTCTGCAACATAAGAAGATGCAGGCCAAATGGCTCAGTACGTGGAGTGTACGAGCATGTAAGAGGAATTCTAAAACATAAACATAAGCTTGAAAAGAATCTGAAAGGAACTGAAGAACTTACCTGGCTCAACTCAACTCAACATAACCGAACTCATTTCAATATAAAGCAGTTTAAAACAAGTGCAATCTAAAGAAAAGTTGTTTAAAACATGATCTGAACTCTGTGTGTATGCAAAGATACAAATAACTCTGAGATGTATGTAAAAATACAAATAAAATAACAAAGTATCGCTGCGGGAGTTTCTCTAACCGACAACCATCACATAAGAGTTATTGTGATGATACAACGATCTTCCTCACACTGCCAGCACATCATATACCCTGCCAGGGGTATAGGACCTAAATTACTAAGTGGATCCACTAGTCTATGCGAAAAGGATTCATCTAAAAAGTATGACCATTTTCTACCCACGATGGCTACATGGTTTATGGGGGCTGTAAGTTCTCTGAATGCTCCCCCATATCGGTACTCAATACTACTCCCAAAATATGATACTAGCTCTTTATGTTTTAAAAAAATTCTTCTTTCTGTGATTTGAGATTATTTCTCAAAAACTTAGCTCAAAGACTATCTTGGAAATCTCAGTTTCTTCTTTTGCTTCATTTAGAAAGCGATTACTCTTTTCTGAAAACTAGCTCGAAGGCTCTTTGGAAATCTCAGTTTCCGTTCTTATTTAAATGTGAAAACATTTTAAATCTCTTTGGGAATACTTAGTCCCCATATACTTTTGAAGAAATGGACTTTAACTTTACTCTTTAAAGTACTCAAAATTTAAGTCTTAAAACAAAGTTAAAACGTTTTCAAAAGACTTTTGGAAAACTTTATGAACTTCTCTTAACTTTTGGAAGAAACCAATTTTCTGCGGGAGCCATGAATGATCATTAGCTAAATACCGGCTTCATTGGAACAAAATTGCTTAAGCATCAGTGACTCATTGGTGTGATACAGTTTCTGATAAGTCTTTCGCCGATCCCAACACATGTGTTTCTCAAAGAACTGAAGGTTGAAGTGATGATGTGATTGGCGTTGCACAACTGTAGATTAGCTTTCCGTCGGTCCAACGCAAGTCAATGAATGGAAGGTGAAGAGACAAAAACTTACTCAGGAAATAAATTGCTTCCTTTAGAAAGTTTCAAGGATAAAATATAGGGAATTGTGTAATTATGTATCTTTATCTTCTTCCCAATTAGAAATAGTGAGGAAAGACCAACATTTGAGATTTAAGCTTGTTAGTGGTGACGGAAATTACCTAAGAACTTCCCTTGCTTGTAGAGGAAGAAACTTCATATTTACATCGTTTTAAGCTTCAATTCCAGGTTTTGTTAATCAAATTAGCTTGAAATGGAGATTTCATATGTGTATTGTCTCTCTTTCTTGTTTAATGAGAACCTAAATCTTTAGATAGGGTGTGGGTTTAAATCCCAATGGGTACCGATTAATCAGTTCTAAATTGATTATATGACATGGATCTATTGTTACCTTAAAGTTTTAATCTAAAATTAGTCGTTGCAAACATTGATTGAGCTTTCTAACACTGTTTTATCTTGAGAAAACAAAATAGAGTGGGATAAGACTTAATAATGAGGACTTTATGAAGTTATTCTATAAGATTGAGACAAGGATGGTATAATCTGAGTAATTTTCAATTTAATGATATAATCTAGGTATAGTCTATCTACTTATGCAATGTTTGATGTTTTTTTGTCTAACAACTGGATCTCGTCGTTATAGAAAAGCCAACGGGGAAAACTTTTGGGCCGAAAAACTTTTTCGTAGTAACTTGAAATTTCCAACCTAGTCCAGATTTGGACGAAATCAGAATCAGTAAAGTCTAGGGAAATCTTGTAGCAATTGGTGGCGATTTAATTATGATATTTATCACATGAGTAGATAGCTAAAACATTAAGGAACCCATGTGTCTTTACGAAATCGAATTCGGGCGAGTAGAACTCTCGAAACTGATCTTAGCGTGAACGGATATTTTCTGAGTGTCAAGGAATGAAGGTGTGTTGTGAATTGGGGGTTTGGAATTCGTAAATTTTCTCACTTTTTCTTTGCAAGCCGCTAGGGCGGGATTATTCCCGCCAAGGCGAGGCCGCTGTGGCGGGCTAGGGGCCGCCATAGCGGGACAGTCGCGACTTAAGTCAGAAATAAACTTCAAGAATGTTTTATTCTGCACTTTTCTACGTTGAAAGATAAAGAACGACCCCGGGTGCTTTCTTGATAGTTTTCCACCATTCTTGAGGCTAAAGGTAAGGTTTTAACTCCCTGAATCCGTTTTCAATCCGTAGAATGTAATCTAGTGGGTAGTTATCGATGGGGGAGGGTTTTGATCTGGAAATTATGTGGGAAACAGCCCTAATTGGGACATTGGGATCATGGATTTGATCTAGGGTTGATAGGATTGTTGGTAATTTAGGTAATTAATTATTGTTTATTGATTCCTGTGTTGTATTAATTGTTTGTAGACAAAGAACAAGCAGAACGAATCCGTAAAGGGAAGAATCAAGTTTCTTAGGGGATTCAAGCTTGTTTTGAGGTAGGTGATGGTTGTTATTTCATGTTATGTGATATATGTTTGTTCTTGATTTATTATAATGCATCTATGTATGAGAATGTTGCATGGTTGATTTCACTAATCGTAAATGATGATAATTTGATAAATGCATGAAATGAATCATGACTTGATTGTATGATTTGAGAATATACTTGTGATTGTGATTATGGCTTGTTAAATGGATCGGGTGTTGTGTTCCAACACACTAACTGGGATCGGTTTCCACATTTCGGCATAAACATGTGATCGGTTGCCATGTTCCGGCATAAATATTGGATCGGGTACCACGTACTGGTACGCTAACAGTTTGGGTTTTGGTTCCATGAGAGGACCATTGACTTGACATAACTGTGTATCTTGAGAAATGTGAAAATGTTCATTGTTCGTAAATGGCATTGATATTGTACATGTTTAGTGTATGCATGTTATTATTATGTTGTAATGGCTTATGTATGTTGCACTTAGTGGGATAGCCATGTGATCTTACCAGTACACTGTGGTTGTGTACTGATATAGCACTTCCTTTTTCTTCGTTGAGTACAGGGCATCTTCAAGCGGCTATTGACAGACCTCGTTTAGAAGATCAGTGATTGTCATCGAATTCAAGGTTGAGCCAGCTCATCCGGGCTCCCATGAGTTCTATCTTGTTTATGTCCACATTTTTGGACTAGACTAGTTCGTCAGATTTCTTATGTTTAGTATGGGGTGATACCCCTTTTTGCTTAGACGTATGGTTGAACTGTAGATGTTTTAGTACATTGACTTTCAGGTTCTAGGTGTTATTCCGCATTTGTTTTGGTTGTTAGACTTTTGTTTGGAATATATGGGAACTCCTTATTTATTTTCTTAGCATTTAAACTTGCTTTTGTAGATTTAAATGCCTTAGTTTGATTTAGTTGTATATTAATGGTTCTCCCACCGGAGGGTTAGTGTGGGTTCCAATAACGATGGTCTGGGTCATGACAAAGTTAGTATTACAGCCTAGATTCGTTAATCTCGATGTACCAAAATGAGTCTAGTAGATTCTTGTGGAATGGTACGGAGACGTCTATAATTTTCTTCGAGAGGCTATAGGACTTTCGAAGGTCACTCTATTTTCTCTTGTCTCCTTTCATTCTATGACTTGATTCCAATTGGTATCTGAGGATTCAAATTAGTATCTAACCTCCTTTACTCTTTCGTTTGCAGATGGTTAACACTAGGTTCAACGGCATCAGTCCCATAGCTCCTGTCAATGCTCCAGCTAAGGAATTTGCACCAAGAAGTCGCGGTCGAGACAAGGGTAGAGGAAGAGCTAGAGGTAGAGCCCGAGGAAGAGTGGCGCCCACTAGGGATGGAGCACCGGTTGAAAATGCTCCTAGGAATGTGGCCCCTCTTACGCATCATGAAGAGGTAGAGGAGAATATCAAGGTTGACAATGAGGAGAATGTTGGACAAGAGCAAGAGGTACAGGCTAAGACTATATGTATTCTTCCCGTAGACCTAGTGTTAGCGCAACAGATTATGTCGTTCTTGAAAGGATTGGTTAGTCCTTGAGTGCTTTCTACTGTTTAAGAAACTCAAGCTCCCGCCAATCCCCCTATTGCTATCACTGTCCCCAAGGTGGGTGGAAATGTAGGTAATGATGTTTTCTTCCATCCTTTGTTAGGTCCTGTTATGACTAGTAACGAGCATGAGATGTTGACTAGGTTCTTGAAGTTGAAATCGTCTGTGTTCCATGGCTCCGAGAGTGAGGATGCATATGAGTCATCCTAGATTGCTATGAGAGGCTTCATAAGTTGGAAATTATGTGGAATGTAGATCTTTAGTTTTACCGCCACTGACTTGAACCACTTTCACGCTCTATTTTTGGAGAAGTATGTTCCTTGGACTTTGAGAGATCGTAAAAAGGATGAGTTCATGGCTTTGGAGCAAGGTTGTATGTATGTGGCTGCTTATGAGGCCAAGTTCCATGTCTTGTCTAGATATGCTACGCAATTGGTGACTACTGAGGAAGAGAGGATCCGTTTATTTATTAAGGGACTAAATTCTGAGTTGCAGGTATTATTTGTTCATATGACTTCTGCAGGGAAAAGTTTCAATGAGGTAACAGATTTTGTGAAGAAAGTGGAGGGGGTGAGGTGAGACGGTCAGGCTAAGGTGTTGGCTAAGAAAGCCAAGAATTCAGGCAACTTTCAGGGTTCTATTCTAGAGGTTCAGGAAGGCCAACACTTGCAGCCCGTCCAATTCAGTCCGCTATGCCCGCTTCTACAAGTAATTACTCCGAGACTCCACCTCAGAATTTGATTCAGGATAGCCAGGGAGCTGCACCTTCGGCGGGCAGCAGGCCATCCTTTGATCGTACTTGCTACAACTATGGAGAACCTGGGTATATGAGGAGAGACTATCCCACCCACGCATGATGGATTCCGCACAGCAGCAGACTAGAGGAATGGTACCCGCGGGAAATGGTAATAATGGTTGAGGGAGTCCACAAGGTGGGCGAGGAGGAAATCAGTGAGGCAGTAGAGGTAGGGAAAATTGTAACACAGGCAGAGGTATGGTGCAGCCAGGCAGTAAAGTTGCTTGTCATGATGATAGGGCACAGTGTTACGCCTTTCTGGGCAAGAACGAGGCAGAAGAGTCTGACAAAGTGATCACATATACTATTCTTGTCTGTGACCGGATGGCTAATGTGTTATTTGATCCGGGTTCTACTTATTCTTATGTATCCGGGCGATTTACCTCAGAATTTGCTATGATTTGTGATATACTTGATGCCCCCATCCATGTTTCTACCTCAGTTGGAGAGTCTTTCATAGTCACCAATGTCTATCATGCTTGTCCTATTTTGTTTATGGGTTTTCAGACTTGGACTGATTTGGTGATTTTGGATATGACTGACTTTGATATAATCTTAGGCATGACTTGGTTGTCCCCCATTATGATGTGCTTAATTGTAATACTAAGTCTGTTACTCTAGAAATTCCGGGAAGGGAAAAGTTAGAGTGGGAAGGGGTGTACAAGCCTATGCAAGCTAAGATTATATCCTCCATTCGGGCTAGAAAACTTGTAGGGCAGGGTTGTTTGGCTTATTTTGCTCATATTCGAGATGTTGAGGTTTAGTCTCCCTCTATTGAGTCTATTCCTATGGTGTCAGAATTTAGAGAAGTGTTTCCTACTGATTTGCGTGGTATGCCTCCGGATAGGGATATAGATTTCTACATTGATTTAGAACCTGGTACTCGTCCCATTTTCATCCCTCCATATCGCATAGCTCCGGAAGAACTAAGAGAGCTTAAGGCTCAAATCCAAGAACTTCTTAATAAAGGATTTATTCATCCTAGTTCTTCCCCGTGGGGTGCTCCAGTTTTGTTAGTTAAGAAAAAGGATGATAGTATGAGGATGTGTATAGATTACCGGCAATTGAATAAGGTCACCATTCGAAACAAGTACCCATTGCCGAGGACAGATGATTTTTTTTACCAATTGCAAGGCGCATCTATTTTCTCTAAGATTTATCTAAGATTTGGTTACCATCAGTTAAAGATTAAGCTTGAGGATGTGCCTAAGACGGCGTTTAGAACCCGCTATGGGCACTATGAATTTCTAGTTATGTCGTTTGGGTTGACTAATGCACCTGCAACTTTTATGAGTTTGATGAATGGGGTGTTCAAACCATTTCTTGATTCGTTTGTTATAGTCTTTATTGATGACATTTGGGTCTATTCAAAAAGTGAGGAATAGCATGCCGGCCATCTTTGCATTGTTCTGGGTGTGCTTGGAAAATAAAAGATACATGCGATTTTTTCTAAGTGTGAATTTTGGTTGCCTTCGGTTGCATTTTTGGGGAATGTAGTTTCAAAAGAAGGGGTAATGGTAGATCCCCAAAAGATTGAGGCGGTTAATAATTGGGTTAAGCCTAGCTCTGTTATGGAAGGTAGGAGTTTTGTGGGGCTCGCTAGCTACTATATTTGTGAAGAACTTTACTTCTATTGCCACTCACTTGAAAAATTTGACCAAAAAGGAGATATCATTTGAATGGATTGAAAAATGTGAGGAGTGCTTTCAAAAGCTCAAGACTCTCTTGACCACAACACATATCCTAGCACTATCGGTGGAAGGTAAATATTTTATTGTTTATTGTGATACTTCACATTCGGGTTTAGGTGTTGTGTTAATGCAGGATAAGAATGTTATAACTTATGCATCGCGATAGTTGAAGGTGCATGAGAGGAATTATCCAACACATAATTTAGAGTTGGCAGCAGTAGTGTTTGCTCTTAAGATCTGGCGGCATTACCTCTATGGTGTCAAGTGTGAAGGCGTTTATTGATCATCGTAGTTTGCAGCATATGTTCCCTCAAAAAGATCTAAATTTGAGGCAAAGAAGGTGGATGGAGCTACATAAGTATTATGATGTCATCATTCAATACCATCCGAGTAAGGCTAATGTAGTGGCAGACGCTTTGAGTCGAAAAACAGTGACTATAGGTAGTCTAGCTTACTTCAGTGTATCCAAGCGACCTTTGGCTAAGGAAATTCAGACCTTGGAGTCTAAGTTCATGCAGTTAGGAATCTCAGAGAAAGATGGGGTGTTAGCTAGCATTGAGGTTAAGGCCATTTTCATTGAGAAGATCAAGGCCAAACAGTTTGAGAGCGAAAATTTGAATAAGCTAAAGAAGAAGACAGCAATTGGTAAGGCACAAGAGACCACTCTTGATGAGAAAGGAGTGCTCAGTTTTAAAGGAAGAATTTGTGTTTCTCGAGTTGATGACTTGATTCAGAATTTGTTGACAGAGTCTTATGGTTTGCGATATTCCATTCATCCGAGCGTGCCCATGATGTACCGAGATTTGAAATGAATTTATTGGTGGATAGGCATGAAGAAGGATATATCAGAGTTTGTAGCTAAGCGTCAAAATTGCCAACAAGTAAAGTATGAACATCAAAGGCCTGCAAGTTTGCTTCAGAGAATGCCAATTTAGGAATGGAACTGGGAAAAGATAGCCATAGATTTTGTGGTTGGTCTTCCCAAAACTTTGGGGAAATTTGATTCTATTTGGGTAGTGATTGACAGATTGACTAAGTCAGCCCATTTTATTCCGGTAAGAATAGATTATATTGCTAAACAATTGGCTAAGGTGTATGTGAAAGAGTTAGTGAGGTTGCATAGGGTGCCCCTTTCTATCATCTCAGACTGAGGTACGTAGTTCACCTCCAAGTTTTGAAGGAAATTATATGATGAATTGGGCACACAACTCACTTTTAGTACCTCTTTGAATCAACAGACAGACGGGCAGTCAGAGAGGACTATTCTAGTGTTACAAGACATGTTGAGGGCATGTGTGATTGATTTTTAAGGGCATTGGGATAAGTTCTTACCTTTGTGTGAGTTCTCTTATAATAATAGTTATCACTCCAGCATAGATATGGCACCATTTGAGGCACTATATGGGAGGGGATGTAGATCACCCATAAGATGGTTCAAGGCAAGAGATGTGAAACCTTTGGGGGTTAACTTAGTGAAGGATGCTCAAGATAAGGTAAAGAGTATTCAAGCTAAGAATTTAGCAGCATAGAGTAGGCAAAAGAAGTATGCAGACCATAAGGTAAGAGACATGGAATTTTAGACTGGGGAGAATGTTCTTCTAAAAGTATCACTAATGAAAGGGGTGATGAGATTTGGAAAGAAGGGCAAGCTTAGCCCTCGATACATTTTTCCATTTGAGGTTCTTGAATGTGTAGGGCCAATGGCTTATAAACTAGATTTACCTCCTAACCTATCGAGAGTTCATCCGGTATTTCATGTGTCCATGTTGAAGAGATATCATTGTGACAGGGATTACATCATAAAATGGGACTCAGTTATGTTAGACAAAGACCTTCAATATGAAGAGGAACAGACTGCAACTCTCGATCATGATGTCTAGAAGCTGAGGACCAAGGAGATTATGTCTGTGAATGTTCAATGGAAGCATCTTCCAGTGAAGAGGCCACTTAGGAAACCGAGAAGGACATGCGAGAAAAGTATCCCAAGTTGTTCGTCGATTCAAGTACTACTCCATTCTTTCTTTAGCCTATTTTTCCTAAGTTTTTTCACTCGGGGACGAGTGATGGTTAAATTGGTATCTATTGCAACGAACGGATCCCATCGTTATAGAAAAGCCAACGGGAAAAAATTTTGGGCCGGAAAACTTTTTCGTAGCAACTTGGAATTTCCCAACCTAGTCCAGATTTGGATGAAATCAGAGTGGTAAAGTCTAGGAAAATATGGTAACACTTGGGTGATTTGATTATGATTTTGATCAAATGAATAGATAGCTAAGACGTTAAAGAACCCGTGCGACTTTACAGAATTTAATTTGGGCGAGTAGAACTCTCGAAACTGATCTTAGTGTGAACGGGTATTTTCTGAGTGTCAAGGAATGAAGGTGTGTTGTGAAATGGGGGTTTGTAATTCTTAAATCTACTCACTGTTTCTGTGCAAGCCGCTAGGGCGGGATTATTCCTACCAGGGCAGGGCCGCTGTGGCAGGCTAGGGTCCCTCATAACGGGGCTGTTGTGGCAGGCTAGGGACCCCCATAGCGGGACAGTCGCGACTTAAGTCATAAATAAACCCCAAAAACATTTTATTCTGTTGTTTTCGACTTTGAGAGCTAAAGAGCGACCCCGAGTATTTTCTTGACAGTTTTCCACCATTCTTGAGGCTAAAGGTAAGGTTTTAAATCCCTGAATCCATTTTTCGATCCGTAGAATGTAATCTAGCGAGTAATTATCGATGGGGGAGGGTTTGATCTGGAAATTATGGGGGAAACAGCCTTAATTGGGATATTGGGATCATGGGTTCATCTAGGGTTGATAGGATTGTTGGTAATTCAAGTAATTAGTTATTGTTTATTGATTCCCGTGTTAAATTAATTGTTTGTAGACCAAGAAAAAGCAGAACGAATCCGAAAAGGGAAGAATCAAGCTTCTTAGGGGATTCAAGCTTGTTTCTAGGTAGGTGATGGTTGTGATTTCATGTTGTTTGATATATGTTTGTTATTGCTTCATTATAATGCATGTATGTATGCGAATGTTACATGGTTGATTTCACTAATCGTAAATGATGATAATTGGATAATTGCATGCCATGAATCATGACCTGATTGTATGATTTGGGAATATACTTGTGATTGTGATTGTGGCTTGTTGAATGGATCAGGTGCTGCGTCTTAACACACTAACTGGGATCGGTTGCCACATTTTGGCATAAACATGGGATCGGTTGCCACGTTCCAGTATAAATATTGGATCGGGTACCACGTACCGGTAATCTAATCGTTTGGGTTTGCGTTCCATGAGAGGACCATTGACTTGACATAACTGTGTATCTTGAGAAATGTGAAATTGTTCGTTGTTCGTAACTGATATTGATATTGTATATGTTCGGTGTATTCATATTATTATTATGTTGTAATGGCTTATGTATGTTGCACTTAGTGGGATAGCCGTGTGATCCTACCAGTACATTGTGGTTATGTACTGATACTACACTTCCTCTTTCTTTGTTGAGTACATGGCATCTTCAAGCGGCTATTGACAGACCTCATTTAGAAAATCATTGATCGTCATCGAATTCAAAGGTGAGCCAGTTCTTTCGGGCTGCCATGAGTTCTCTCTTGTTTATGTCCACATTTTCGGACTAGACTAATTTATTAGATTTCTTATGTTTAGTATGGGGTGGTACCCCTTCTTGTTTAGACTTATGGTTAAACTTTAGATGTTTTGGTACATTGACTTTCAGGTACTAGGTGTTATTCCACTTTTGTTTTGGTTGTTAGACTTTGTTAGTGCAAAGTTTTAATGCTGCTTAAATCAAGGAAGATTACCAAGCAGAAAATCGAAGACCAACAATCAAGGAAGCTGAAATGCAGAGTACATAAATCAAGGCAGATCTTAAATTGAATATGATCAATCAAGAAAGCCTAAATCAAAGCAGATTCCAAACGGCTACATCTCAATTAATGAAGGTGAAGATCATGAAGAATCTCCAACAACTATTGAAGATTGAAGAATCTAGGCTAACGGCTAGCAGAAGATCTCAAGTAAATTGAGGCTAAATCAATGGAAATGAAGATTAGCCTTAATCTTTATTCTTGGAAATTAAGGATCCCTTACCTTCTTTTCCGAGGATCAAATCTCTTGGGTTGCCATCTCTTCAAAAAAATGATTCAAGCTTAGACACTATAAATATGCTCCATTTACAAACTGACAAAGTGTACAATCTAGTCTGAATCATCCCAACACTCCCTACTCTACTTTTGATAAGCATTGTATTACTTAGTTTATTTATTGTGTAAAAAAAGAAAAGAAATATTGTTAGTAAGGCGTTGTATCAAAACAAAATAGTGAAAAGAAACTGAGTGTAAACTGTGAAGTCACACTTAACTTTGTACTCACATCAAAAGTTACCAAGTCTAAAAGAGAACACCCTTGCAACCCAAGTGGACTGGACGTAAGATCCATTTTGTATCCCAACCAGTATAAAAATTCGTGTGACAAGTTTACTTTACGCATTTTCGATTCTATACAAACATGTTAGCAACGTGTAGTCGACTAAGGTTTCTATCAAGTCAACTACTCACAAAAGGAGATCGAAAAAATAGCAATTCACCCCCCTCTTGCGCTTCCAATTGGTATTAGAGCCTTGTCTCACAAAGAACTGTCTAACAACAGGTGAGAAAAAAATCATGGCACAACAAATCATGGGCACACTATACCAAGAAGGAATCTCTCAAACCAGACCTCCATACTTTAATGGAAAACACTTTTCCCATTGGAAAGTGAGAATGGAGACCTTTATAAAATCCTATTACGTAAAGGTCTGGAGAGTTATCAAGCTTGGTGATATTCATATTCCAACAAATTCTAATGAAGGTCAGTCTTCTACTACACCAAGTTTGAAGAACTACACTAATGAACAAATGGAAGTCATTCAAATAAACTCCAAAGCCAAAAATGTTCTATATAATGCAATCAGTGGGGAAGAATATGAAAAGATATCATGTTGTGATACTGACAAAGAAATGTGGGATAAACTGGAAGTTACTTATGAAGGAACTGGCAAAGTCAAAGAAACTATCATCAGCCAGTTAGTATATTAATATGAACTCTTTCAAATGAAGGAAGGAGAAACAATTGAAGGCATGTTTGCTCGACTAAGCAGGATCATTGGAGAACTAAAAGCTTCAGGAAAAACATATCCTCCCATAGAACACATACGAAGAGTTCTTTGAAGTCTACCACCACAATGTCATGCTAAGGTAGTTGTGTTTGAAAGCATGAACTTAAATACTCTAACTTACGATGAGGTAAGAGGATACTTAATTGCTTTTAAGAAGACTCACCTAAATAAAAAGAGCCAAGAAGATAATAAAAAGAAAAATAGGGCATTCAAAGCAACTCAAGAAGACAAAGGAGAAGATGAACTAGCAGAGAACAAAATTGTTTTGATCACTAGATCAGTCATGGAATCCTTCAGAAGATCCAGAAATAACAGAAAGGGAAGAAACTTTGGAAAAGGAAAATATATTACTGATCAGCCAACAAATAATGGAAAATGCTATGAATGCGGAAAGTATGGACATATAGCCAGTGAATGTCCAGAAGCTAAGAAGAATCACTCCAGAGGAAATCAAAAGAATAAAGCTCTAAGCAGTTGGAGTGATAAAGACAACTCAGAAAATGAACATGAAGAAGTTGAAAACATATGCTTCATGGAAATGGAGGAATCAAACACTGAGGAACACCGCAGGAAAACAAAAGGAAAATGGTATCTAGATAACAGGTGTTCAAATCATATGACAGGAGATAAAAACATGTTCAAATTTGTTGTTGAATATAAAAGAGGAGGCATTAATTTTGATGATAACTCCAAAGGAATTGTAATCGGGATTGGTACAATTACTTTTAATGATGCCTGTGATATCACTAATGTTTATCTAGTAACAGGTCTCAAATATAACTTGCTGAGCATCCGTCAACTATGTGACTCAAATCTTGAGTTTCGTTTACAAAAGAATCAATGCCTAATAGAAGATCATTGTGGGAACAATCTCTTACAAGGAAGCAGAGTAAAGAATGTTTACATACTTGACTCTATAAAAAACAATGGAGAACATATATGTCAGGCTTCAATGACTGATGATCCCTGGATCTGGCCTAAGAAACTTGGCCATGCCAGCATGCGATTAATTGAAAAACTAGCCAAAAATGATCTTGTTATTAGTTTACCCAAGCTAGATTATTCCAAAACCCACATCTATGATGCATGCCAAATGGGTAAACAAACAAGAAGCTCTTTTCCTAGTAAGGATATTGTGTCCGCAAACAAGCCACAACAACTGCTACATATGGATCTATTTGGACCCACAAAAACAACTAGCATCGAAGGAAAAAGGTACGTATTTGTAATTGTAGACTACTACTCTCGTTTCACTTGGGTTATGTTTTTGTCTGATAAAGATGATACTTAAAAACACTTTGACTTCTTCTGTGAAAAAGTTCAGCGAGACAAAGGTTACTATATCTGTTCTATAAGAAGTGACCACGGAGGAGAATTTGAAAACAAATTGTTTGAAAACTTTTGTGACGAAAAGGGTTACACTCACAACTTCTCCTCTCCTCAATCACCACAACAAAATGGAGTTGTAGAGCGTAAAAAAAGAACTTCACAAGATATGGCAAGAACTATGATCATTGAGCACTCTCTACCTCACAAATTATAGGCTAAGCTGTAAGCACAGCTTGTCATGTGTTAAATCGATGCTTAATAAGACCTATACTGAATAATACACCATATGAATTGTGGAATGGCAAGAGACAAAACATCGGATATTTTCATCCATTCGGTTGCAAATGTTTTGTTCACAACAATGGTAAAGACAACATTGGTAAGTTTGATGCTTGAAGTGATGAAGGTATATTTATCGGTTATTCAAATTCTAGTAGATCTTATAGAATCTTTAACAAGCGAACTTTACATATTGAAGAATCCATTCATGTTGTTTTTGATGACCCTAACAAATCTGTTGAGATAAGAATTAGCACTGATGATGAGGACAGTCAACTTCCTATATCAACTCGCAAGGAGACAAACAATGTTGAGAAGTCGACTCCTGAAGAACCATATGTTGATCCTGTCATCGAAACAGTTCCAAATGAATAGCGAAGTGAACCAAATTATCCAAATAAATTCATCATTGGTAATCCAAGTGAAGGTATGAAGACTCGATCCTCAAGACAAAATGAGACATAGATTGCGCTCATCTCCCAGTTAGTACCAAAGAAAATAAATGATGCCTTCACAGATGAACACTGGATCAAAGCTATGAAAGAAGAACTGGATCAGTTCGACAAAAATCAGGTCTGGACTCTAGTACCTAGACCTGAAAATAAGTCTCTCATTGGAACCAAATGGGTTTATAGAAACAAACTCAATAAATCTGGAGAATTAATTAGAAACAAAGCTAGACTGGTGGCTAAAGGGTACTCTCAACAAGAAGGAGTCGACTATGATGAAACTTTTGCCCCTGTTGCAAGGTTAGAATCCATTCGCCTAATTTTGGCTTTTGCAGCTCACAAAGGTTTTAAATTATTTCAGATGGATGTAAAAAGAGTTTTTTTAAATGGTTTTATTGAGAAAGAAGTTTATGTGAAGCAGCCTCCAGGTTTTGAAAACCTAAATTTTCCCTATCATGTTTTCAAACTTTCAAAAGCTTTGTATGGTCTTAAACAAGCACCTCCTGCATGGTATGATCTTCTAAGAAATTTTTTAATAAACCATGGTTTTACTCGAGGAAAAATTGACACTACTATTTTCATTAAAAGATCTTCTTCAGACAATCTCATTATTCAAATCTATGTTGATAATATTATTTTTGGAAGTGCTAATATCTCCCTGTGCAAGGAATTCTCTGAGCTTATGCAAAGTGAATTTGAAATGAGTGTTATGGGAGAATTAACCTTCTTTCTCGGACTACAAATTAATCAAATTGAGAAGTGGACCTTTCTCTATCAAACAAAGTACTGCAAAGAACTTATTCAAAAGTTTGGAATGGAAAACTAAAAATCCCTAGGCACTCCCATGAGCTCCACATGTTCAATTGATAGGGATGAAGAAGGTAAGAAAGTAGATGAAACAAAATACAGAGGTATGCTTAGATTATTACTTTATCTTACTGCAAGTCGACCAGACAACATGTTTAACATCTGCAAGTGTGCAAGATTACATTCAGCTCCTAAAGAATCTAATCTGACGGTGGTAAAGCGTATTATTCGTTATTTAGTGGGAACAACATTCTTTGGATTATGGTACCCAAAAGGAAAAAAAATCCTTGAAGGTTTTTCTGACGCTGATTATGCAGGTGATAAAGATGACTGGAAAAGCACCAGTGGCACATGTCAAATTCTAGGAAAATCTTTGATTTCCCGGAATAGCAAAAAACAGAGCTCTGTCTCTCTCTCTACCACAGAAGCAGAATATATTGCTATTGGTCAATGTTGTGCTCAAATTCTATGGATGGTTCATCAATTAAGTGACTATGATTTATCTTTTAAACCCGTTAAAATTATGTGTGACAATCTAATGCTATTTGTCTTTCTAAAAATTTGTACATCATTCTCGTGCTAAGCATATTGTTATTAAACACCATTTTATTCTAGATCATGTTTTGAATGGAGATATTGGGATTTCTTTTATTAGCACTGATTTTCAATTGGCCGATATTTTTACGAAACCTCTTTTGGAAGAAAGATTTTGCACTCTAAGAAAATCTTTGAATATTCTTGAAAATCCTTTTATTTCTTGAATTGATTGCTTTCATTAATTTTTGTATTGTCTTTCCTTATTTCTGTCGCTTCGTTTATTGTGTTTCCTTCTATTCTTCTGTTTCTAGTCTCTTTATTAGCGCCTTTCTCTGTCTCTATAAACCGTCATTCTTCCTAGTCATGTCAAGACCTCTTCATCTTCCTCTCTCTATTTGCCTTTATATTTTCTTCTCTAGTGTTTTTCCTCTCACAGCGTTCTTTTTTCTCTTCCTCTCTAAAATGGAGAAGTTAGCTCTCCCCTCTTCTTCTGCTACTTGTAAAAGTTCTCGAAACAAGAACAAAGGCAAGGCGCCGACTGCTATTATTCTTGACTCTGAAGGTTTTGATGATCAAGTTCCTCTTGCCTCCGTTACGTCGTCTCGAGGTAAGCTTCCTGTGGATTCTGATAATAGTGGCTCGCCTAAAAAGAAATTCAAGTTTGACTTTGACAGCTCCCTGGACAAGCAGGTGGATTTCTAGAGTTCTTCTCATGAAGTTCTCTTCCATTCTCTGAAGGATAAAACCCTAGTTCATGGTAGGGTTATTGACCTCGATATCCTCTCTTCTCTGGCTGCCATATCAAAAATTTGTTTGAATTACAGGGTTGGGCTAACATAATCTCGGTTCCCATGGTTGTTTATACGCCCCTCATATGTTTGTTCTATGCTAACCTTTGCTCTCCCAAAGCTGGTGAAATCGAATCCTTGGTTTTAGGGAAGCGTATTTTATTGACTGTAAAAAACTGTTGGCCTTCTGATTGTGATGTCTCATATGATCAAGCCAAGCGAGAAATAGCTCTTGACCCCTCCAAACTGATTCCCTCTTATTTAGGTCCTAAAGATCTCCATTTTGAATCTCAAGTGATTGCACACATCGTAGTAAAAACTCTTCTTGCTAGGGCTGGGTCTCACTCTACGCTTACTTAGCGTGATACCTTATTTGTCTACTGCTTGGTCTCTAGTGTGAAAGTGCATCTCTCATCTTTTATCATTGCGGCTATGATGGACATTATCTCTGATATCACCAGCCTCCCTTTTGGAATGCTCCTTACCCGTATCTTTGAATACCAGTACATGTGCCTCGGTGATTTCTCTCCGGTGTTTATCAAGCAATGCTAAAACTCTCGTGCTTTCCAAAGCATGTGATTTATTCACTCTGGATCCTCCTGGCTTCTCAAGACTGACTTCGATGACTCAAGGGCTAAGCATGAGAAACTCAACCCCTGAACGTCAACCTCTGTCTCATCTGCTAAACTAACTGCAGCGTTGGAAAATCTTGATGCAATGCATGCCAAGCTTTGATGTTATGTCCATCACTGTATCTCAGGTAAGTGATGTCATGACCAAGCTAACTGCCATGGGTGAATAGGTTGACTCTCTGAAAGATCTCTTGCTTGCTGCTCATTTCAAAATTGACAATGTGAAGGATATCTCTAAAGAAACCGGTGCTGATATTGCAAAGATTCACCTGAGACTTGACCAAATCGTTAAGGAAGCCATAAAAATTTCTACCAAGGTTCAAGCTGGCTCGAAGGATATCTCCACTTCTCTGTCCTTCATATTTGAGAAAATGTCCACTGCTATTGTCAATACTCTGACCTATTTCCTGAAGCCTCGTTGATTGTCTGTTGGTTTAGGTGTTTTGTTTCTTTTTGCTACTGTGGTGTGTAATGGGCTGTGTTGCTCATTTTAGGACTGTGGTTCTTTGTGTTTTTGCTAAACTCTAATTTCTTTCCTTTTTGTTGATGGCAAAGGGGGAGAAATATTATCTTATATGTTGCTTCTTGCTTTCTGTTTTTTGTTTATGCCTGCTTCTAATAATTGTCTGCTGATGTTCTATTGTTTATTTTGTTCATCTCCCTTGAATATCTTGAATTAAGTTCTCTAAAGGAGAAGTCCTCCACAAGAACAAAAGGTTATTATCATCACTCATTCAGGGGGAGCAAGCTTAAACATTAGTCCAACAAGTTGACTGCACCTTACCACATTCAGGGGGAGCAAGTTAAATATCAACCCCACGAGTCAACTACACAGACATGGAAGTATCACTACTATATATTGTCATCATAAAAGGGAGAGATTGTTAGTGCAAAGTTATAATGATAAACAATTTAAATCGTTCAGGGTTAGTTGATCATCAAAAAGGAAAGAATCCAAAATGAAGATACAAGATCGTGTTGGTTAAATCAAGGAAGATTACCAAGCAGAAAATTGAAGACCAACAATCAAGGAAGCTGAAATACAGAGTACATAAATCAAGGCAGTTCTTAAATTAAATAAGATCAATCACGAAAGCCTAAATCAAAGCAGATTCCAAACAGCTACATCTCAATTAAGGAAGATGAAGATCATGAAGAATCTCCAACGGCTATTGAAGACTGAAGAATCACGGCTAACGGCTAGTAGAAGATCTCAAGTAAATTAAGGCTAAATCAATGGAAATGAAGATTAGCCTTAATCTTTATTCTTGGAAAATAAGGATCCCTTAATTTCCTTTTCAAGGATCAAATCTCTTGGGTTGCCATCTATTCACAAAAATGATTCAAGCCTAGACGCTATAAATATGCTCCATCTACAAACTGACAAAGTGTACAATCGAGTTTGAATCATCTCAGCACTCCCTACTCTACTTTTGATAAGCATTGTATTACTGTGTAAACAAAAAAAAAAAAAAAAAAAGAGAGAAATATTGTTGGTAAGGCATTGTATCAAAACAAAATAGTGAAAAGAAACTTAGTGTAAACTGTGAAGTCACACTCAATTTTGTACTCACATCAAAAGTTACCAAGTCTAGAAGAGAACACCCTTGCAACCCAAGGGGACTGAACGTAAGATCCACTTTGGTTCCCAACCAATATAAAAAATCTTGTGTCAAGTTTACTTTATGTATTTTCGATTCTACTCATACATGTAGTCGACTGAGGTTTCTCTCAAGTCAACTACTCACAAAAGAAAAAAAAATAGCAATTCACCCCCCTCTTGCGCTTTCATACTTTTGTTTGGAGTTGTTGGGAACTCCTTATTTCACTCCTTCGCATTTAAACTTTTTTCGGTAACTTTAAATGCCTTAGTTTGATTTAGTTGTGTAGTAATGGTTCTCCACCGGAGGGTTAGTGTGGGTGCCAATCACGATGGTCTGGGTCATGACATTTTGGGAAGGATCTTGGAGTTCAAGAGAATCAAGGGATACACGTTTGATAGTTTCAAGAGAATATCGAATGTAGCCTAGATCAAACTCTATAGATGTATCAATCAATTCGGTTGCCATTAATATTTACTTGTTGACTTGAAATCCCATTGTAATGTATACACCCCTAGTCTTTTCCAAACATAGTAGATGATATTTACTTTGATTCTGTATTTTTTTACTTGATGTTAACGATTATAATATACATATAGAGGGTAGAAAATCCACTTGCCTCAATTAATCAACAATTCACTCTGGAACTTGAGCCTTCCCCTTTCGTTGGGCTTCTTAATCAATGCAATCTATTCAAATAAATAACCACAATAAGATTTGAAACTAACAATACTCACATTACTATATGTCTAGCCTAGACCTCAAAACTCACTCAAATGAATAACTAAGTTCTCAATCTGGATGTCAATTAACGTGTCAACTCTCATATTTAGAATATCATCTTTTCCTATTTCAACTATATCATTCATATGGTCCTCTAAGTTTTTAGAGTTACAAGGGTAACAATTATGACATTCTTTACTCATAATATCATAATAAATTAGATAATTAACTGGTCACTTTGTAACTTACAAATTAATATGATCACTTTATAACTTCTTTAGCTTGCAATTAAGTTAGGAGGTGAAAAAGTTATATAATATTTTGATTAATTAATATTTAACTTATTAGATATTTATTACATTTTGAATTAGGATAGGGGTAAAATGTTATTTCAATTTTACCACTGTGGCGTACTAGCCTAGATAGATAATTAAAGGCCCATTATACGGGCCCATTATCATAAAAAAATTATCTAAAAAAATAAAATAATTATTTTTATTTTAACCACACGCGACAGAAAATCATTATTAGAGTCACATTTTGTAAGAATTTATCTTTTCTATTTTTATAGTATCAGAGAAAAAATTATAATTCGTTTAAATAGCGCTAATTACCATTAAAAATTAATTATATGCTCAAATATTTGTTTTAACACCATATAAAAAAAATGTTGAATGGAACAACTAATAGTTACTCAAGTGGTAAGCACCTTCTACCTTTAATGGCAAGGTTACAAGTTCAGAAAAGAAAAAAATCTTAAAGGAAAGATTTAAAAGAAATAAATAACTACTATTTAATGATATATATTTTTAATGTATTTAATAATTCTATAAGAAATAGGTTAATAATATTACAAATGTCATTTGTATTAGCATATATTTTTTACAAATTTCGACAAAACAAAAGCATATAT
>JAJOOH010010939.1:0-27125 GCA_029582605.1 Solanum gracilifrons | reverse complement strand
AAAGAAGAAAGAGGCCATTTGTACAAATGGTCATCTCATAATTTCAAGAATTTACAAAAGAAGACAACCAAACAAGGCCCTTACCTCATTAAGGGTAAAATTGTCAAATAAGTGTCTTGTTTATTTTATTAGTATAGATAGTAGTCTCTTTTATTTGGCAAGACTTAGAATATATGGATTTTGAATGTGAAATGAACAAACTCTTTCAAGAGTGTAGTTTAAGGGTGGAATCCCTTTAGGATAGCCTAGCTTAGTGTAGCTTAATCTAGATTAGTGATGGGTGGATTCTCATTGTTGATTTAGGACTTCTTTAACCTTGATTTCACTTGAGATTGCTCATTTGTGGTTTTCAATTTGAGTTGCTTCTTTTCGAATTCAAGTTTCTCTTCTTCCTTGGTTGATTGTTTATTCAATTGCCTTTCTTTCTTCTCTTCACATCTCTTATTTCTCATATATCTTACTTTTTGTGTTGTTTCATTCCGCATTTTATTTCAATTGGTTTCATTCCCAATTGGACCCGTATCACCTCATCATTTGACAGCATTCATAGACAAGGAAAAATTCATATTCATAACTTGTAGCAAGTAAACTCACTTTTAACAACAATTCATACCATGATGCATAATTCATAAGTCTTCATAGCACAAGAGAACCTCACCACAACCACTCTTAAAGCCTACTTGTGCAATGCATAAATGGAGTCCCATACCCCCACTCCTACTAAGTAGTACCTCTTCAGAAGTCATAGTTAAAGTTCATGTTCTTGTCATAATTCATATTCTTATCATATAGGGAAATATAGCCTTAACCGACATAGACCATGTGAGCTACATGGAATCCGGTGTCTTACCCCCACACCGAAAAGAGGTGTCCTACTTGCCTAAGGTAGAACTAATATATTAGCTTTTAGGTGGATCCACTAGCTAAAGCCCTGTGTGGGCACATAGTAATGGGATAGGGAGATTGCTACTAGAAACCTGGACTTTCTAACGTAAAAGGTTTCCATCTCATGAGATAACTTACTTTGGGAAGCCGAACTTTCTTGCGTAAAAGCTTCCATCTCATATTCAATTCACTCGGTGCTAAGCATAATTCCCTTTAAAATTCATATTAAGTCTTTACTTCAGTTCATGTTCATGAAAGAATGCTCTAGGCACTCAAACCAACATAGTATCATAATATCTCATAGATCCATTAGGTGAGAATGTCCTTTCAACCTTAGAATCATCAATATGTGAGAAAACCTTTCACATCATATTCATAGTGTGTTCATGAGAATAGTTTTTCTTTCAACACAACAATACTATCATAGTCATAGACATTACATACATAGTCATGTGTAAAGCTATGGGTATAATGCTCTTTTAACAATACCACAATTACACAATAGTCATAGGATCTTCAGTTTCTAAGTGAATCATAAGCTCATACACAACTCTCGTTAACATATAAATCCTTCATATATTACCCTTCAATGGCTATAAATCTAACTCAACTCAAATATCTAGAATTTCTACATTAGATAGGGGAATATAATGATTCAATAACTCAATCAATATAAACATAATTAATTGACATACTTCTATACTCAATCAACCCACATCATGAATTCACAATTTATCAATGTGGGGGATTCATGGGTTCTTGGGGGGATTATTTTCATAAATCAACAATTAATCATCAATTCAACCGTAATGCACCATAATCAACGATAAATAAATAATTGAAAACATTTTGAACAAGAACCCATGACATAGATTGAAAGCCAAGATGTTTGGGGAAATTGAAAGCTTATAATCAAGTTTTGAAGGGACTCTATGGGTGAAAGATACCCATACATGAAAAGCCACTACAGCTTAATGGATTTTTCCCCTAAATTAGAGAAGAAATACCTTGGTTCTTCAAGCCCTAGTGTCCACTTCTTCTTCTTCTTCTTTTGGAACTTCTAGAGAGAGAAATATTGAGAGGAAGAGAACTTTTGGTTTGATTTGGGTGATTAAGTATAATGACTTTTTTTGGGTGAATTTGGACTTAAAAAAAATATATATAGTACCCCTAAAAATACCAAAAACGACCTCACATTAATTGGACTAAAATAGGAAAAGACTAAAATAACCTTTAATTAATGACCACACCCAGGTGTCACGAGCCACCTTCACGAGCCATGGTGAGGACCACGACCCGCTGTCCTACTCGTGAAGTGTGAAGCACTGGCTAGAAATTTTGTGCCACAAGCTCACAAGCCGAAGGCATTCCCACGAGGGGCATAATGAGTTAAGGTCCCTCTCGTGGTCCATGAGACAGTAGCCAGGCTACTTTCTGCCCAAGCCACCATGCCTAAGTCATCTTCACGAAGGGCTCCACGAGCCGTGGTCCCTTCCGTGAAGTTGAGGTAGTAGTTATGTTCTTAGTTAGCCATTCTACCATGGCCAAGGTAAGTCCACGAGCCACCTTCATGAGCCATGGTAAGGACCACGTCCCATGGTCCTGCTCGTGAAGTGTGAGGTAGTGGCTAGGAATTTTGTGCCACAAGCTCACAAGCCCAAGGCATTCCCACGAGGGGCTCCACGAGCCATGGTCAAGACCACGAGCCGTAGTACCTCTCGTGGTCCTTGAGGCAATAGCTAGGCCACTTTGTGCTTAAGCCACCATGCCTTAGTCATTTTCACGAAGGGCTCCGGCTCCACGAGTCGTGGTTCCTTCTGTGAAGTTGAGGCAGTAGCTAGGTTATTGGTTGGCCATTATACCATTGCCAAGACAAGTCCACGAGCCCCCTTCACGAGCCACGGTGAGGAGCACGATCAGTGGTCCCACTCGTGAAGGGTGAGGTAGTGTGCTCAAGCTAGGGGCAGCCTTGGCTTGGCCCATTTGCCTTGGCACTTTCCTCTTGGGCTTGACTATTGCCTCTTGGGCTTGACTCTCATAACCCTCATTTCAACCCTAAATGATCTTATAATGTACAGGGAATCATTTTATGATTTTTAACCCTTACATTAGGCTCTAGTTTAACCTACTATTTTCTGGGGTGTTATAGTGTGCATTGATATCAAGGTCGTTTATGTGTTCCGAATGTCGATGACTTGTGAGAACGAATACTAGAAGAAGCCCATAGTTCTTGGTATTCTATTTACCCAGGAGCAACCAAGATGTACCGTGACCTACGAAAAGCCTATTGTTGGAATTGGATGAAAAAAGATATTACGAAATTTTTGGCCAAGTGTCCTAATTGTCAACAAGTGAAAATTAAGCACCAAAGGCCGGGAGGTTTGTCCCATGGCATTGATATTCCTACTTGGAAGGGGAAGACTTAAATATGGACTTTATAGTTTGTTTGCCTGGCACCCGGTGACAACATGATTCAATATGGGTAATAGTAGATTGAATGACGAATTTGGCACATTTCCTCCCCGTCAAGATCTCATATTCGGCGAAGGTCTATTCTAAGATATACTTGAGAGAGATAGTAAGGTTGCATGGTGTGCCTTTGTTTGTCATTTCTGATCGTGGTACCCAATTCAATTCTTAATTTTGGAAGTCATTCCAAAAGGGTCTAGGTACCAAGGTTAATCCTAACATTTCTTTTAATCCCCAAACTTATGGGCAAGCAGAGCGTAATATCAAAACTTTGGAAGACATGTTGAGGGCTTGTGTGATAGATTTTAATGGTAATTTGGATGACCATTTGCCATTGATGCAATTTGCGTATAATAAAAGCTACCATTCAAGTATAGGTATGGCTTAGTTTGAGGCTCTTTATGGTAGGAGTTTTAGATCTCCTATAGATTGGTTTGAGGCAGGTGAAGTTACTTTAAATAGGTCCCGAGCTAGTTTATGAAGCCATTGAGAAAGTTTGGCTTATTAGAGAAAGGTTGGAAATGGCTCAAACTCGACAAAAGTCATATGTCGATGTTAGAAGAAGAGATCTTGATGTTCATGATTGTGTTTACTTGAAAATCTCACCTATGAAGGAGGTAATGAGGTTTGGTAAGAAAGGGAAGCTTAGTCCCCCGTATGTAGGCCCATATCAAATTTAGAAATGTATTGGTAAGGTTGCCTTTGAGTTAGACTTGCCAAATGAGTTGGCATCGGTCCATCTGGTTTTCTATGTTTCTATGCTTAAGAAGTTTTTTGGAGATATGAGGGCCATAATTTCCCTAGAAGGGTTGGGGGTTGATGAAAGCCTTTCTCATGAGAAAGTCTCTGTTGAGATTTTGGACCAGCAAGTTAGGAGGTTAAGAAAATAGGAAGTTGCTTCCGTAAAAGTGTTGCGGGGGAATCACTTAGTTGAGGGTGCTACTTGGGACGCCGAGGCTGATATGAAGTCTAGATATCCTGATCTTTTTCCTTCTACTCCTACCCTAGCTTGAGGTAATGAGTTCCTCTTGGTTTGTTCTATGTTTTGGAGTAATGTGTGTTTTATGTTTTCCATGATCTCTTTAAGTTATGCATGTCCATGAAATCTAGAGTTTTGAAAGAAAATGAATAATGTTGCTGATTTTTCTCATGTTGTTGTGCATTAAGTATGAGTTGTCTATATGCTTCATGAGATAATTGTGAACATGCTTTAGTTATGCTTTGTGAGAGTAAATTGCATATTGACTTCATGAGATTGTGTTGAGCATGCTTTTGAGTTTGGAGAAGGTAGTTCCTCCTAGAACATGAGAAATGTTGAAAATTTCATGCAT
The DNA here is from genome assembly GCA_029582605.1 of Solanum gracilifrons. NCBI lineage: Eukaryota > Viridiplantae > Streptophyta > Magnoliopsida > Solanales > Solanaceae > Solanum > Solanum gracilifrons. Next base: position 22,440 of record JAJOOH010010939.1, on the reverse strand, counting down.
AATGGGTTGTTAGATGTGGTTCCTACTTCCTTGTGGTGCATTGAATGTGTTTAGTATAGAGTTGATGTTTCCTCCTTTGTTTTGTGTATTGTTATGATGTTGCATGCGTGGTGGGCTGCTAGTCTTGAGTCTTGACTCATGTAAGGTGTCTAGAGCGTCATTTGAAAATGAATGGTCCCAAGTAGGAGATATTGTAACACCATGTATCCGAATAAGGGTAATGAACCAAAAATTCAGCCATCAACAAGGACCACAAATGATCTGTAGGTGGACCTATGGAACGTTAGTGTGGTCCATGGTTGGATCCCCAAAATAGAACTTTCTAAATTGGATCGACGGTCTACCAGGACGGGCCGTGAGTCAGACCACTGTCCGTCTACAGGGGTTCGTGGATGGGTGCCTTTGGAACTATCCAATCATGGACCACGGTTGGACCTACAGACCGTAGATGGGTCCATGGCTCGTGGTCCACTAGCTGTAGGTAAGGGCTAAAATCTTTGACAACCAACCACAGTTCAGTAGGCCCATCCACGGTCCATCGACTGGGTCTGTCGGGTTATAGGTTGGTGACAGCTGACAGTTAACTTAAGGGTAGTTGGGTCTTTTCCTAATTAATTAGTTCATATACTATGTCGTTTTGCCTATATTAACAACCCTTATATAAGTCTTTTTACCCCATATACATCCCATTTAATTCATTCTACCTAAATCTCAAAAGAAAATGAAAACCTCCTCTCAAATATTCTCTCTCTAGAGCTTGAAGAAAAAGAATAAAATTTCACCTAGGTTTTCAAGATAAGGATCCAAATTCTCCAATGAAGCTTAGTATTGGGCTTTGTTGTTAAGGTATGATAGATTTCATCCATGGTCACCTTACTTCCATGGAGTTCCTTCAAAATTCAATTCCAAAAGAAAGATAGAAATCCCCCATTGTTAGGGTTTGATTCAAAAGTCATGGGTTCCTTTGAAACATGATTCTAATGGTTGAATTATTTTATTATAATTATTAATTAATGATTTACTATGGTTTTTATGATGTATCCCCAAGAACCCATGATATCCTCATATTTCTAAATTGTGATCTTATAATGTGGGTCTTTGTTGATGAAAGATGAATTTTTTGATTGATGAATGAAGTGATAGAACCACATGAATTATAATGAAATCCATGTCTAATGCTTGAATTCTAGATGTGATGATTGGAAGTAGGTTATGAACCTTGAAAAGGTAAAGTGTGAGATTATGAATGTTTTTATGAAATCTAAGTAAATGCTTTAAGGACACTTTGAGAGTAAAGTGTCAATGAGTATAACAATTTTGTTGTGTTGATTGAAAGGACCTTCTCATGAACACATAATGAACTTGATGTGAAAGCTTTCCTCACATAATGAAGATTCTATGATTGAATGGCTTTCTCACCTAATTGAATCTAAGATTTACATGTAGACATGGACGGTGAAAGGTTTTCTCATGCATGATCTAAGAGCTATCTTAATGAACTAACTTGGATGGCTTGTTAAGGACGCTCTTCCATGAGGCATGAGTTAAGTAAGACTTAATAAGTATCCTGTGGGATTTAATCTTAGCACCGAGTAGATATTGAAATGAGATGGAAGTATTTACGTCATTTGAGTCCAGGTTTCCCAATTACGTCTCATGAGATAGAAACCTTTTACGTTACTTTAGTCTAGGTTTCTAGTAGCATTCTCCGTATCCCATAAACTATATTCCTCCATAGGTTATCTAGGATCCAGCTAAGCTAAGAGTTCATGGTTTTACCTTAGGCAAGTTGGACAACCCTTTTCAGTATGGGTAACATCGTGTGATCATGTTATAGCTCACACGGTCTCAGGTCGGTTAAGGCTTATCCCCCGAACAAGAACATGAATAATAAACTAAGGTTACTTCAACAATTATTGTACATTAGTTCAAAGGTTTTAAAGATGATGTTGACTTATATTGTCAATGTTTATGACTTATGATTTCTAATCTTTTATATGATGTTTTAACTTGGCAATTGCATGCTTTGAAATGAAATGTCCCTTTTTGCATGTTTTCAATGTTTTTATGCATAGTTAACATACTTAGTGCATTATTGTACTAATGCATACTGTTGCTTACATTTTTCCCAAATGTAGGGTCCGAAAGATAGGGTATCCATTCTAGTGGCTAGAGCCAGTACTTTGATTTCTTTCTGAGCTTGGTGAGTCCTCATGGTTAAAGGACAGACTTTTCCTTATTGAAGTTTCCATTTCTTGTATTTCCTTTTTGTACATGATGTATGGGCTAGGTCCATTTTCATTCGATATTGTAATAGATGGCGATGATGAGACAAGTGTCTAGACTTCCGCTTCCTTTTATGAAAAAACATTTTACACTTGAAACGTGTTTTACTCTTAATTGTTCTATTGCTTATGTTATGAGTACTAAGTGGCTTTTATGGAGTTCGTCGGGGTTCTATACACCATGTTACATCTAAAGGGTACCCCTGGATCGTGACAAACTTGGTAATCAAAGCACAAGGTTTAGAATGGTCCTAGGATGATGTCTCATAAGCCACGTCTAGTACAGTCTTGTTTATGAGTGTGAAGCGCGCCACATTTATGATTGAGCGGCTACAAGATGTTTAGAAATTTCTCTTCTTCATTACTATTAACTCATGCCTTAGAGTTTAACTCTAAAATATCTCTCTCCTAATCCTCGATCTATCTCTTCAAGATATGAATACTAAAAGGAATGCTAGAAGGATTGAGGGTGACAATGTGGAACAAGGAGCTCCTCCCCAATCTCTGGTAAATCCTTTGGCTGAGAATCTGACAAATGCAGAGGTTAGGTCGGCTTTTCAAATGTTGGCCCAAGCTATGACGACACAAGTCAATCGAGAGGTGGTAGTTTTTGTGAACCCAATTGTTGGTACGACGGCTTCAAGTCTGAGGGATTTTATGAGGATGAAACCTCCAGAATTTTATGGATCAATAGTTGAAGAAGACCCTCAAGAGTTTGTCGATGAGGTCTATAAGGTACTTGTTATTATGTGGGCGACTCCGGTATAGAAAGCGGAACTGGAGGCTTACCAATTTAAGAGGTTTTCTCAAGTATGGTATGATCAGTAGAAAGAGGAAAGGCCGGTAGGATCGGGTCCTGTAGAGTGGGAAGAGTTTAAATCGGTGTTTCTTGATAGGTTCTTTCCCCTAGAGATGAGGGAAGAAAAGGTGCAAGATTTTATTAACCTTCGTCAAATAAGTATGAGTATGAAGGAGTATGCCCTAAAGTTTACCCAATGGTTGCAGATCCTAAAGCAAAGATGAGTAAGTTTGTGACGGGTATACTCGATATGGTGGTTAATGAGTGTCGTTCCGCCATGGTCATTGGTGACAGGGACACATCTCGTCTTATGGTCCATGCACAACAAATTGAGGAGGAGAAACTCAAGGAAAAGTCTAGGGAGGTGTTAAGGGATAGGATCGGTGATGGAAACTTCTCTAATGAAAAGTTCGAGGGATAAGTCGGCCTAGATTTCGACGAAGGTTTTCTGGTCAAGATTCCTATAATTTTCCTCTTAAGTCTAATAAGGATAGGGTGTGCCTAACCCTAAACTTCAAGGAGGAAATGGAGGTGGTTCTTCTTTAGCTAGATCTACTTGTATGAAGTGTGGGAAAAAACATGTTTGTAAGAGTCTAGTCGGCACGGATGGTTGCTATGGTTGTGGAAGGAGTTGTCCCTATGTTAGGGGTTACCAGATGCTCAAGGTTAAGGGGAGAGAGGGAAAGCAAGCCTGATACGCTGAAATTACACCTCTCTAAAGTAGTATAAGCGATCGTTGTCAAATAAAGAACCCAACTTATAGGTTGAGGTCGATCCCACGAGGAATATGGTTTAGACTTAAACTTAGCTAACAATTATTTCTTTTTAGTCAAACTATTTCCGTTGTTAAGTGAATAAGGGGGGGCGGGGTTGTAACAAAAGTAACAGATTGGGGATTTGAATCAATAAGTAACAAGTAAGCAAGATTAGCAGTTTGAAAAATCAATATAAGATGAAAACTAGGTTATATGTGTTCCCCAAGAGCTCTTAACGCAGTAATCCTAATAATAGTAATCATTTACTAGTGTTTGACATGCAAAGTTGGTAAGTTAGGTATTCCTAAGTGATTTGTCCTCCAAGTAGGGAATTTCACTATGCAACTTGGTTCGTCTACATGTGTATACTTGACTAACCCTTACCTCTACCCCAGATTAGTCATCATATCAATGTAGTTTAGTTTTCACCCTCACTTCAATTGAAACTAGACTATTAGATAGCATCCACTAAATCTTTGTTGTTCAATCCTTTTCTCATTCATTACCTCCTTGGTCCGGCAAGTAGGAATGAGGCGAGTTCTAATGTTTGTAACCGTTAAGAAGACTTCTAAACGAAAGGATTAACAGTACATGCATAAACACTATTCAAGAATTACTTAATTATTATTCATACTTTGTTAATTCGCATGGTTGCCATGATCCTAGTTATGGATTTAGCTACTCATACTTGATAATTCCCAATTCATAATTAGGTTAGAGGAATTCATGAACTTACAATGAGAATAGATGAAAACCCAAATCGTGAATTGAAATTCAAAGTGAAAATTGTATTAACCAACTTCCGGAAATTAAATTGCTAAATGTTTGCCAATTATTCCCAAAAGACCAAAACTCAAAGTAAACAATAGTGTCTAACTCCCAAAAACGAGAATTACAACTCCTATTTATAGAAAACAAATAAGTAGGAAACAAAATAAGGAAATAAACTGATCAGATGCCATTTATGTCGATGCTACGACCTACGGACCGTGGGTCAACCTACGGTCTGTAGGTCAACCTCCATTGTTCCATACTTGTACAATATTTCAACGCCTTCAAACGATGACTCCACTTACGGTCCGTGGATTGGACTATGGTCCGTCGTGTCTCTTTGTGGTCTGAGTACTGAAAATCCTCTTTCTGATCAGGACTTATGACAGCCCATCTACTGCCCATTACTAGACCTACGGTCTGTCGTTGGCTACTTCTATAATTTTCAACTCGCATGTTCATCAACCACATCCAAGCCTATTTCCTGCAAGAATTACACACAGAACATTATTTCTAATAACAACATAGCCCAAGACTCACACAAACTTTAAGTGAAATGCATCAAAAATACCATAAACTCATGCTATATCAGCACCTTCAACTTAAACTTGTTCTTTATCCTCAAGCGACACACTAAAACTCTTAACGACACTTATGTAGAAGCAAACATACAAACTCAAGCAATCACATGTCTTTCTCAATCAATTCCATTAGTTAATGCAAATATTTTCATCTAGACTGAACAAGCTAACTCATGCGGATTAAAACATGACATATATCGACCAATAGACATCACAACATACACTTTTCACAATCACCAAGGTACTAACACTCCAACAATATAACTAGTGCCCTTACTTCAAAAGAAATCCTTTTTCACACAAAAAATTGGAATTTCAAGGTTTAGGATTCATTAAACACTCACACTCAGAATTGAATCCAAATACAGTTAGTGCTCAATACCGTAGGCTTGCCCTTATTTTCATTGCATAGACTCTCAAAACTAGTCATTGGGATCACTATAGGACTTTCGTAGCTTGTAATGTAGGCTCAAGGTAAGGTAGGGTACATTTGGTAACTTTTCTTCCCTCCTTCACATTACATTGGCTTTTTACCTCTTTTCTCAACCAATTGCTCTTTTCCTTGACTTTCTTCAGCACAGATGTGACTTTAATTTTATCGCTCTTATTTTTCCCTTTTTTTTCTTTCTTAAGTTTTTTTTCAACAATCTTTATTATTCTTATTTTTGTTTCTTTTAACTTCAGTCACATCTTTTTCTATCTTTTTCTATCTTTTTCTTTCTTCTACACAAAACTCTTTTTATACCCTTTTTCTTTCGGTTTCCTTTTTCATAGCTACCCTCAACTTATGTAATTTGCGTGATTTGAGGTGCACACTATCCGATGTTGAACCACGACCAAGATTAAGGGAAATTTTTGAATTGGCCACCCTCAACTTAGGATTTTGGCCTAAGTTAAGGTGCACATGTCCAAGTAAAGTCCAAGGCCAAAATAATCTTTTAGGGAAGGTGAGTTGGGTGTATTGGAAGAAGTGGTCTACATTAGGTTCAAACATTTGGATCAAGCGAATCATTTATTTATTTTTGTAGAACTATTTTAGGCTTTAGTGGACTCATTTGAACAAGGGCTTATGATCATCTCCTAATTCCTAGTCTAGATTGTTTTAGCAGGACCAACGGGGCAAGTTCTAAGTTTTTCACGACCCAGAGAAACACCCTAGATGTAACATGGCATATAGAACCCCCGAAGGATTCCATGTAAGCCAATTAGCATATCATAACATAAGATACTAGAAAAGTGCGTAAATTTTAAAACATTTTCCATACAATCAATGTCTTTGTAAAAGCAAAGAGGAAGTCTTACTACACTTGTCTTAAACCATCTAGAACATGAATATATTTGGGATGCAACCCATACAAAAGTCTAAAACATAAAAAAAGACATAAAGGAAAGGTGATCAATCCTTGATGCTATGAGGACTCACCAAGTCTTCAACTCTTTATCTACTAGAAACTTATCCTCGGAGATGGAACTCAAAATTGTCGGACCCTACATTTAATGAGAATGTAGGAATAATTATGTGTCAGTACAAAAGTACTAAATATGATAGCTAGCATAACATCATAAGAGCATAACATAAGGGTTAGTCAACATAAGTCATACGCCATAATCATAAGAGATACTTCATGAAACATAAACTATAAGCATAAGAGTCAATAACACAGTCATAAACATAATCTCCAGCATAGGCATAATATAAGCATTAGTCAACCCTTTGTCCTTCATATCATAGGAAGAACACTTCATAAGTCGTTTCAAGTCCTACTTGTGCAATGCATAAGTAAGACCCCATAATTTCACCCACACTAAGTACCACATTGGGCCATCATGCATACTTACTATCTTTAATCTCATCTTTAGCTTAATACTCATAGAAAAGGGATTATCTCACTTTTAGTCAATCTTAACAATGAAGGCAACTATAGCACCATCCTATCTAATCATATATCATATAACAGAAAAACTTTATAGGTAACCTTAAGTCATACTTATGGAATGCATGGATAAGACCCCATAATTCCATACATACTAAGCACCACTTTAGGTCATCATACTCATACGTCTTGATTGGGGACTAATCCCTCTTTAAGACATTGGAACACTAGGAGATACTTCTTTAAGCACATCTTGGTCCCTCTTCTTTACTTTGTAAGACTATGAAATACTTACTCAAGCATGTCTAAGTTCATTATGTTTGAACACTTGGAGATGCTTCTATAAGCATGTCTTAGTTCATTGTTAACTTGGAACACTTCGAGATTATTATTCAAATATGCCTTAGTTCATTAATAATCTTGTACTAGTTGGGATATAGTCTTAACCATCACATAAACTATCACATGATCCCCTCCGATGTTATCCATACCAAAAAGGGTTGGTCTACTTGCCTAGGATAGAACCAGTTTATTAGCTTAGTTTGATCGACTAGCTAACGTTCCTAATGAGCATGTAGTTAGGGGATACATATATTTCTACTAGGAAACCCATACTCCACTTGTGAGGGACTCCATCTCATGAGACATATTTTGGGAAACTCGAACTCTATTTGTGAGAGTTCACATTTCGGAAGCCGGACTCAACTAGGTAAAAGCTTCCGTCACATTTTAATATCCACTCGGTGCTAGGCATAGATCCCACAAGATAGCTTAATAATTCTTACATAATTCATGATACATGGAGGAATTTCCTTGACAACCAATCTATGCTTTAATTGATTATATCACTCTATGCATTCAAACATTTATAAGATCGATTAGGTGGGTAAAGTCCTTCCAGAACAATGATACTTACTAGTCTCCAATGCTCATATAGGCTTTACTCTCAAACCCATTGCATACATAACTAAACATATTAGCTTTACTTTCAAAGACCTAGTAATAAAAATTCATGCTATAACCTTACTATTAAAGATTTACTTTTTACAATTATCATACAAACCTAGATTTCAAGGTATTCTAATCACATGCTTCATTATTAAGTGATTCTAGTCAAATATATCATAAAGGTTCAATCTCAAGCTTTTCTAGCCATGATCCATCACATATATATTATTATACTTCAATTCATATCTACATGCCTTTATTCATGAACAATTACTATTCAATTTATCAATTCTAGAAGATCGTCTATGAATCCTCAATTTCCCTTCACAAGGGATAAACCCACATTAGTTCAATATAATCATTTAGACTAGGGTTAGGCAAATAAAACATGTAAATTCTTCATAATAACATGATTCTCTGCAAATCCGATCATAAACAACAAATATCTACTCAATTGGGGGAATTCTAGGGGGATCCATGGATGGAAGAATCAATGGATGAATAAGCTATCATACCTGATTATAAAGCCTAATAAATCTTTCAACAATGGAGGAATTTGACCTAGCTTGACCCTATTCTTCTTCTTCTTCTTCCATTTTCTAGAGAGAGAACTTCTTAGAGGGAATTGGGTTTCTTTTGGGTGAGTTGAAATATTGATTTGGAATCACTTAATTAAGGGTCTAATAGATTTATATAGGTGGTGTAAACTCTAATAAAACGACACCACTAAACCCCTAATTAATTCTGGAAAGTTCCATATTACCCTTGCTTAACCGTCTAAGACTAACAGGCTGCCTCACCCACGAAACCCCGCCCATGGGCCGTGAGTGGACCCACGAGCCGTGCTTTTCAATCGTGGGTGGTGGTCTGAGGGTGAAATTTTGGGGTCTTGACCCACGAGGCAATCCACAAGGCGTGGAACCCCTTACGAGGCGTGGGTCCCCTTGTGGATACACTGCCTTGGTGAATATTCTAGGGTCCTTTTCAAGGATTCTTTGATGGTCCTTGAGAAGTCGTGTCCTGATGTTCAACCTCGAAACCCTTCATTCTAAATAGGGGAGGTCATATCTACTACTCTAAACCCCACGTGAAGCTCTAGTTTATCTTACTAGTTCCCGGGTGTTACAATATCTCCCCCTTGGGAACATTTATCCTCGAATGACTCTCTATGCACTTCTTAAGGTCACAACTCTAGACTAGAAACCCATAATGCATGCAACTCATCTAAATGCACATTAACAAAGGAGGAAAGCTTCAACTCCAAGACAGACCAACTCAATGCAACACAAGAAAGTAGGAACTATATCTCTCAACCCAAAATGCATGAAATTCTATATCTACTCATATTCAAGGAGGAACTACCATCTCTTAAGTAAATCATGATCAACATAAGTTCATGTAGCCTACATGCAATTTACTCTCAGAAAGCATTTATTCAAGGAAGAATCTCTAAACTTCCAAAAAGCATTCTCATCTATTCATCTCATGGAGTCTATAGGGAACTTTTGTAAATGCACTACAACACGAAGAAAAATAATGCACATAAGTCATTTCTATCAGGACCTAAACTTTTTCATGAACATGCATATAAAGAAATCATGGCCACTCATAAACACACAATGACCTTTCTATCTAGGCATACCATTTCCCCTTAGGGAGTAAGCCTAGGTGGACTTTCTAAGCACCATTACTTTCAATTCTAAGGTCAAAACAAGATATCACTACATTTCATATCCTTCACACAAGAGGATTCTAAACCAAGGTGAATTACATTACTACTCTTTAAACAAGGCTACTCACCCAACACATCAACGCATTACTTGAACACCCTATTCATCAAGTCTTCACCAACATACCTAAACCACAAAATGGCCTAGTAGGCTTCTACTATCAACAACACATAACAATAATGTAGCCCACTCATACTCAATGACAACATCAAAAACTACCATATAAAGTCACAAAAGACCAAACAATACCGGAATCTAGTAAAGCATAAGACAAATATCGATATCAACATTCGGAGGTCACTTTTGATCATCTCTAGATTGAAGAGCATAGAACCTATTCTTCTTTTGAGGCTCCCTATCAAAAACACTAGTGGCCACTTGCTTCTCCTCCGTTCACTTAGCCTTAAACACCAGGAAATCTCTCATTTTGTGCCCACTCTTTCCACAACCATAAAAACCCTTCATGCCGGCTAGGCATTTACCATGGTAATTTCTCCCATACTTGGTGCAAGTAGGCTTAGGTAATGGAGACCTACTACCGTTTTCTTGGTCAAACCTAGGGGTTTTTTTTAGAATCTTGACCGGAATTCCTTTGGTTTAACTTAGGTCTACCTTGTTCCTCGGAATTAGTATTGGAGAAGTTCACATCAATGGTCCTATCCCTTTTTGCCTCCCTATTCTTTTTCCTTGAATTTTGACTGCTCAATTTGTTGGGCATAAACTATAAGAGGTGAGATATCCATATCATGCAGGAGCATTGTTGTACGACATTCTTTTGCTAACAAGTTGGACACCCCCGTCAAGAACCTACTCATCATATCTCTCGAATCCACCATCATAAATGGAGCATACTTGGATAATTGGGTAAAATTCAAGGCATACTCCCTAACACTCATACAACCTTGCCTAAGGTTTATGAACTCTTCCACCTTAGATTCCCTCAACTCTCGGGGAAAGAACCTATCAAGAAATGCTAATTTGGACACTTCCCACTCTATTAGGCCCGCTCCTACCGGTCTACCATCCTTCCATTGCTTATACCATACTTGTGCTACATCTTTCAATTTGTAAGCAGCTAACTCCGCTTTCTCTACCGAATTCACCCCCTTGATAGCTAGCACCTTATACACCTCATCTATAAACCCTTAAGGATCCTCCACCACTTTAGAGCCATAAAACTCCGGAGATTTCATTCTCATAAAATCCCTTACTCTTAAAGCCGTGAAATTCTCATTACCGTTCAATGGAACAATCACTTCCCTATTGACTTGAGTCATCATGGCTTGAGCCAACATTTGGAAAGCCAACACAATCTCTACATTCGACCTATCCGAAGGATCAACTGGAGCTTGAGGAGGAGCTTGGGGTGGAACTTGAAGAAGAACTTCTTTCTCATCATTGCCTTCCTCATTCCTCGTAACATTTTCCCTTGTATTAGCCATACCCTGAAAACCATAGGGCACAGATTAGGAGAAAGGCCTAATCAAGGCAAACTATATGGCATGACTTAGAGAATGAGGAAGTGAGATTTCCTAACATCCAATAGCCTCTTATCCATAAATGTGGTGAACTTCACATTTATGAACAAGACTCTACTAGACGTGGTTTGAGACATCCTAGAACCATTCTAAACCGTGTGCTCTGATTACCAAGTTTGTCACGACCCAGGGGTATACTCTAGATGTAACATGGAACATACAACCCCGAAAGACTCCATGTAAGCCGCTTAGCATATCACAACATAAAATAATAGAAAAGTACATAAATTTTAAAATATTTTCCATCAATCAAAGTCTTTGTAAAAGTAAAGTGGATGTCTTACTACACTTGTCTCAAACCATAAAGAACATGAATTTCTTTGGGACACAGAGTCTAAAACATAAGAGAAAGACATAAAGGAAAGGTGATCAATCCTCGATACTATGAGGACTCACCAATTATTCAACTATTGATCTACCAGAAACTTATCATCGAAAATGGAACTCAAAATCGCCAGACCCAACATTTGATAAGAATGTAGGCAAGAGTATGAGTTAGTACAAAAGTACTAAATATGATAGCTACATGACATCATAAAAGCATAACATAAGGGTTAGTCAACATAAGTCATATGCCATAATCATAAGAGATACTTCATGAAACATAAACTATAATCATTAGAGACAATAACATTGTCATAAACATAATCTCCAACATAGGCATAATATAAGCATTAGTCAACCTGTAATCCTTCATATCATAGGAAGAACACTTCATAAGTAGCGTCAAGTCATACTTGTGCAATGCATGTCTACTAGAAACTTATCATCGGAAATGGAACTCAAAATCGCCAGACCCTACATTTGATAAGAATGTAGGCAAGAGTAGGAGTTAGTACAAAAGTACTACATATGATAGCTACATGACATCATAAGAGCATAACATAAGGGTTAGTCAACATAAGTCATATGCCATAATCATAAGAGATACTTCATGAAACATAAAGTGTAATCATAAGAGACAATAACATTCTCATAAACATAATCTCCAACATAGGCATAATATAAGCATTAGTCAACCCGTAATCCTTCATATCATAGGAAGAACACTTCATAAGTAGCTTCAAGTCATACTTGTGCAATGCATGAGTAAGACCCCATAATATCACCACACTAAGTACCACCTTAGGCCATCATGCATGCTTACTATCTTTGATCTCATCCTTAACATAATCCTCATAGACAAGGGAATCTATCACCTTTAGTCAATCATCACAAGGAAGGCAACTATATCACCATCATGTCTAAACATACATCATATAAGGGAAGCAGTTTCTAGGTAACCTTAAGTCATACTTGTGCAATGCATGGATCCCCATAATCCCATTCATACTAAGTACCACTTTAGGTCATCATACTAATACTTCTTGATTGGGGACTAATCCCTCTTTTAACACATTGGAACATTAGGAGATAGTTCTTTAAACACATCTTTGTCCCTCTTCTTTACTTTGTAACACTATGAAATACTTACTCAAGCATGTCTAAGTTCATTATATTTGAACATTTAGAGATGTTTCTATAAGCATGCCTTAGTTCATTTATAACTTGGTACATTTCGAGATACTTCTTCAAATATTTCTTTGTTCCTTAATAATCTTGTACTAGTTGGGATATAGCCTTAACGGACATGAGATCACATGAGCTATCACATGATCCCCTCCGATGTTACCCACACTGAAAAGGGTTGGTCTTCTTGCCTAGGGTAGAACCGGTTTTTTAGCTTAGTTGGATCCACTAGCTAACTTTCCTACGGGGCACGTACTTATGGGATATGGAGATTTCAACTAGGAAACCCGAACTTCAATTGTGAAAGACTCCAACTAATAAGTCATACTTTGGGAAACTTGGACTCTATTTGTGAGAGTTCCATTTTCGGAAGCTGGACTCAACTAGGTAAAAGCATCCGTCTCATTTCAATATCCACTCGGTGCTAGGCATAAATCCCACAAGATAGCTTATTAAGTCTTACTTAATTCATGACACATGGAGGGATGTCCATGACAACCAATCCATGCTTCAAGTGATTCTATCACTCTATGCATTCAAAAATTCATAAGGTCGATTAGGTGGGTAAAGTCCTTACACAACAATGATACATATTAGTCTACCATTCTCATATAGGCTTTACTCTTAAAGCCATTGCATACATAACTCAATATATTAGTTTTTACTATCAAAGCCCTAGAAATAAACATTCATTACTACAAGCCTTACTCTCAGAGCTCTACTTTTTACAATCATCATACAAACCTAGATTCCAAGGCATTCTAGTCACATGCTTCGTTATTAAGTGATTCTAGTCGTATATCATCATAAAGGTTCAATCCCAAGCTTTACTAGTCATGATTCATAACATATACATTATTCTAATTCAATTCATGTCTACATCCCTTTATTCATGAACAATTACTATACAAGTCATCAATTCTAGAAGATCATCTATGAATCCTCAATTTTCCTTCACAAAGGATAAACTCACATTACTTCAATTTCATCACTTAGACTAGGGATAGGCATTATTAACATTTTAATTCTTCATAATAACATGATTCACTACAAACTCGATCATAAACAACCAATATCAACTTAATTGGATTCATACTCAACATAACCCACAATATAGGAAGAAACCTAACTAAAATTGGGATCATCCTCACAATTAGGGGAATTCTAGGGGTCTTCATGGATGGAAGAATCCATGGATGAATAAGCTATCATACCTTAATTATAAATACTAGCACAGCATGCAACAATGGAGGAATTTTGCATAGCTTGACCCGTTTCTCTTTTTCTTCTTCTTCTTCTTCTTCTTCTTCTTCTTCTTCTTCTTGAGTTTTCTAGAGAGAGAACTACTTAGAGCGAACTGGGTTTCTTTTCGGTGAGTTGAAATAATGATTTGTAATCACTTAATTAAGGGTCTAATAGCTTTATATAGGTGTTCTAAACTCTAATAAAATGACATCACTTAACCACTAATTAGTTCCGGAAAGTTCCATATTACCCTTGCTTAACCGTCCAAGACCAACATGTTGCCTCACCCACGACACGCTGCCCATGGGCCTTGAGTGGACCCACGAGCCATGTTGGTCCATCGTGGATGGTGGTATGAGGGTGAAAGTTTTGGGCCTAGACCCACCAGGCGTGGATCCCCCTATGGGGCGTGGGTCTCGTCGTGGGTACACTACCTTAGGGCAGATTCTAGGGTTCTCTTCAAGGGTCCTTGGTTGGTCCTTGGGGAGTCGTGCCTCGACGGTCAACCCAAAGCTCTTTATTCTAAGTACGGGAGGTCATATGTATCACTCTTACCTTACATCAAGCTCTAGTTTAACCTACTAGTTCTTGGGTGTTACAATATCTTACCCTTGGAAATATTCGTTCTCGAATAACTCTCTAGGCACTTCTTATGTTCACAACTCTAGACTAACAACCCATCATTCATGCAAGTCATCTAAATGCACATAAACAAAGGAGGAAAGCTTCAACTCCAAGACATACAAACTCAATGCAACCCAAGGAAGTAGAACTACATCTCTCAACCCAAAATGCATGAAATTCTATATCTACTCATATAAAAGGAGGAATTACCATCTCCAAACTAAAACATGCTCAACATACGCTCATGGAGCCTATATGCAATTTACTCTCAAAAAGCATTTATTCAAGGAGGAATCTCTCAACGTCCAAACTAAAGCATGCTCATCTATTCATCTCATGGAGTTATAGGCAACTCTACTCAATGCACTACAACACGAGGAAAAACAATGCACATAAGTCATTTCTATCAAGACCTAAACTTTTTCGTGAACATGCATATAAAGAAATAATGGCCACTCCTAAACACACAATAACCTGCTATATAGGCACACCATCTCTCATTTGGGAGTAAGCCTAGGTGGACTTTCTAAGCACCATTACTATCAATTCTAAGGTAGAAACAAGATATCACTAAACTTCATAACCTTCACAAAAGAGAATTCTAAACCAAGGTGAATTACATTACTACTCTTTAAACAAGGCTACTCACCCAAAACATCTAGGCATTACTTAAACACCATATTCCTCAATTCTTCACCAACATACCTAAAGCTCAAAATGGCCAAGTAGGGTTCTACTACCAACAAGACATAACAATAATGTAGACCACTCATACCTAATGACAACATCAAAGACTAACATATAAAGTCATAAAAGACCAAACAATACCGGAATCTAATAAAGCATACGACACATACATGTATCAACATTCGGAGGTCACTCTTGATCATCTCTAGCTTGAAGAGCATAGAATCTATTCTTCTTTAAAGGCTCCCCATCCAAAACACTAGTGGCCACTTGTTTATCATCCCTTCCCTTAGCCTTAAGCATCAGGAAATTGATTTCACATATCAGGACACTTCCTCCAATTCTAAGTGCCCACGATTTTTAGTCAGTAATATAACTCAACTAAGTTATTTAGGGTCGAATCCCATAGGGAGTGGTACGTGCTTAAAATTCAAGAGCCAAGTGCAAATATGTTCAAGTCAATCATAGGTAAAGACATTTACGAATAAAAGCATAATTCAAATTTAAGGATCACACAAATGTAAAATATGGGGGTTTTGATTGTAATTATCAACTAAAAATGCAACAAATAACACTAATTAACAAGTAATGAGAGGGGTTCTTTGGATGTGATCGGATTATAGGCTAAGGTAAACAAATGGGTAATTGCAACTGATAGTAAATAGCTATAAATTAGTGAATAAGCTAGACTTTAGTGGGGATAAACATTCTCTCAAATAATTTACCCCGAATCAAGCTGGTTTCTCTCAAACACCAATAAGCAGCAATTAAGAACAGCCTACGCTTTAGTCCATTGACTCTCTCAAGCTGAAAGTGTGGAAAAAGGTTTAGGACTCACTCTCTCTAGTTGAACTCATGACAACCCAATACTCACAGACCATCAAATCAGTAATTTTGGTTTTAAAATCTCTCTATCGTGTAAGCCAAAAACACGAAGGTAGAATTGCATTTGCAACTACAACCCTTTAAATTAACCTACATTTATTGATTGAAATCACCTTTAAACAACATTTAAATTATCAATTAACAATACCAATAAGCTAAATCAGCCCATAATCACATAATCATAGCCCAAGAATTGGGGTTTTAGCTAGACATCATAAAAAGATAGAAATCGTTACCAAATTGTGTTTCCATCAACTGGGTAAGATTACTTTCGTCTTTACAATGGTCCAAATTGAAGAATCTCAAAGACCCACTTCCAATTTCTAAAAAATAGAAAAATTCAATTCTTCAAAGCTAAGGAAAATATTGTCTCAATATTTAGAGTTCTAAACTAAAAAATTCTATATTATGAAAACTAATACTAATACTAAACTAAGAAGTCAAAAAAATGTATTTATAGTCGCCAAGAATATGATGCGAAGGACCATTCGGCGCAGTAAGTCACGATCATCGATCCACTTGGCGATCCACCCTTTGGTCAATTCCATCACCTTTTTACTTTGGCCTTCAGCATCCTCACATTTTGTAACTTTGGGCAATCTAACACTGCATCGCGGAACTGTTTGGCGACACGCTGACTGCTCCATTCTATCGCCGATTTTATTTTCTCCTTCAGGGCTTGACACTCTGGAACTTTATGCGAGAGCATAGCCATTCGGCGACTCGCCCACTGGGTTAGGCGATCACCAGGACATCTTTTCTTCGTTCTTTCAACTGTCTTGTTCCTTTTTGCTCATTAATGTCCATGCTTTGTTCCAAAATGCAAATATCTGGAAAACAAGGATTTTACATCAGTTATTGGCACACAATATGCATTTGAGGACATTAAATCTATCCAAATAAAGCCGTGACCCAAAACGTGGACTCATCAACACCCCCAACTTAAATTTTTGCTTGTCCTCAAGTAAAACTCAAGTTCAGCAGTTCGAAGAGGATGTCTCAAATAGTGCTACACAATACTCAATCATGAACGCACAAAAAAAGACTCAACTTACTCATGCAAGGATCAATTGTGCACTCAAAGATTTAAGTTGTGACTCACCATTACCAAAGATTCTCAGGCTCATAATACTTGCTTCAAATGCAAGCTCAAGCTCAACAAAGGTACTCAAATGCCCTCACACAAAGAATGATTCCATATTCAAACACAATGGCTCAAAAAATTATAGCTCCAGAAACACAATCAACACCCACATTGGAAAAAAAATACAATGCATGACTTCATTCATAGGTTTGCCCGTATTTTCCAATCAACACTCGTTTAAGCTCACTCAAGATCAAAAAGGTCTTTTCAAGGCTTGTAACAGGGCTGAGTGTAAAGGTATGGTCATTTAGGCTTAGTGATTTCTATCCTCATGAAACGTGGTATGAACAACACTTTCTTTCCTTCTCATCATCATTCACATTTATGCTCAAAATTCACCCCATTATTCACTTTCCATGGACTGTTGGACACCCCATTTCTTTTTGCATTTTAACAACTTTATTCCACAACTTTTTCATTCTTTTCTTCTTTTTCTCTATTTTTTTGTATGGAGGGTTCCATCTTTCTCAAAACCATGAGTCAAAGAAGACTTCTTTGCACTTCTTGATTTACCTTCTCTTTTCACATCTCATGAGGATTAAGGGTTAAGGGATAAAGAAAGGTCACAATTTCATCAAGTTTCTTCCAAGGAAAGGCTAAGGCTCAAAAAGTGTTCAAGCGAAGTTCACACACTCACAAGGCAAGCCACAAAAGAGGTATAGTGTTAAATTGTTTCACACTCTTCAAAATTGTCTAAGATCATTTCAAAAGATTGCATCACTTAGTTAACCGTACCAACGGGGAAAATTCTAGGTGTCATCACACACGGTTCACGGGAAGCTCATCACACAAGGCATTGACACCAATGTCAAACAAAACTCCATACTTTCGCTAGTGTGAAATATTCATCACAAGAGACTCAATTTGATAATTGGCTAGTCACAACGAGATGCAAAAAGTTCACATATTATCTATGCAACTTCATTTGGCCTCATCGTAGCCACACATTTATTTTTGTTCGATTATGAGCCCTATTCAAGTCATCGGTATTGATCAAGACCGATACTCAAATTTGCAAGAGAACAACCACATTCAAACACAAACAAGAGGTGGCACTAAAAAATTCGGAAGGGTCCAAAAGTCATTTTTAATTAAAGTAAGGAGCCACAAGCTCAAACATCCACAAAAACCGTGCTAAATACAATTTATAGCTCAAAAACCCAAATATATAAACAGAACAATCATCACAAAAGGTGGGCCTCACCCCACAACAAAACAAAAGGTATTTGTCCTCAAATGCAAGCAATAAAATATCAAAAAATTAAAGGAAATAAGATAGATTAGGAGGTTAAAAAAATCCTATCTAAGCAGTCGCTCCATTTGTAGGGGTATCAGTGCCTAACGCATCACTCATGTCTCAGGCATCAATACTCGTAGTCACCTCAGAAGTAGTGGTTCCACTAGGAGCTGCCATGGACATTTCTATCAGTGATATCTGGATCACTGACTGTGCAATCGTCTCTTCAAGATCTGGCAAATCTCCATATATGCTCTCCTCCCTCATCTCTATCTGCTCATCGTCGGTCTCTATCTTCGACTTATCAATTGTTGTGCCATCCCTATGTACATATCATGTGGTAGCCGGAGGAATCTATGAAGTCTCAGGGGCGTCCACATCATCCGTAGCCTCCAGTAGTGAAGTGAAGTGAGTAGAATTTAGATAGTCTACATATTTCCTCAGATCTGCTACTTCGGCTTTCAAAACCGTAACCTCATAGGTCTCCCCCTGTCTGCTCTCACAAGCCTCAACTCTCGCAGTGAGAGTTTCAATGGAAATCCGGAGGGGGGTAAGTACAAATAAAATTGAAACCTCAATCATCCATGGCATGGAACCCTCCAATCTGGTAGCTCTCACATCAGCCATATGGGCTACGTGCCCCATCTTCAGGATCATCAGCTAGGCAATCTTGGTTGGGTTGGAGGAGGTAGAGGCACCCGGGGCTTCTAAACAAGAACAAGAAGCAGATGTACCTGAAGGCCCGGAGGCCGGAGTAGGAAAAGATGCCTCTGCAGGTATCGAACCAATGTCCACCTCCAGGGATGTATCCACCGGAGCTACTCTCCTCCTATCGGCCTTCTCTCGTGTGTACTCGGTTTCAATATGCCAAATGTCAGTAGCGGAAGAAGAGGTAACCTCGATATCTCTTGCATCATCCCAAGGTACTCCAGCACGCCGGCACAACTCCGTGATCAGGACCAGGAATGGCAAAGAGGTCTGACTCTGCTTGGCCCTCATGGCCATCTCTTGTTCTATGAGGAGTCCCAGGTTGATGCTCATCGGGGATATGATCAACCCAAGGTATGCCACCTTAGGGTGGCGTAGGATGGACTTGTTCTGGGATGGTATGATGGTGTTGCTAATGAAGCTAAACCAGAACTGAGCAGCAATACTCAGATCCATTTTCTCTATAGGGACCCCTGCCTCGATCCACCTCGGGGTGGTATCGGAAATCAATGGAGCTAGCCAGCCCTTCAAGTCATCCAAGGACTGAGTAGCCGTTAAACACTCATCTGCCACTGTAGCTCGAAGACCCCTACCAAGTACAGTGTTACACCCCGTAGAAACTAGTTGGACCAAGCTAGGATCTAATGGAAGCTAGTAGGTGATTTTAGAGCCTCACATGTTAGTTTATAGTTGGAAACTTTTCTAAAGGATGAATAATTTCTTTTGAAGTTAGTTTGGTGATTTTAGAGGTCAAACGTCAAGAAACGACTATAACGTCGGCAAACTAGTCATTTGAACTAGTGTGTTCTAGTGTCTTGCCGTTGAAGTTTGGTGTGTTTTATGAGGGCTAAAACTTGTAGAAATGGTTCCCCTACTTAGATGGACATGTTTAGGGATTAAAAGATTGGGTACGACTCCCTAAAGACCACTCGAGGGGTCCTTGATGACGACCCCAAAAACAGTCCACTAAGGCAGCTTTTGGTGGTCTACGGTTGCTATCTACGTTCAGTAGATCAATCCACGCCCCGTAGGTCATGGGCGTGGATGAGGAATTATCCTAGGGAGGCTTTCCTTCAATTATATGCCCCATACCTAATCTACGGAGGCACAGTATGGCCCGTAGATCCATCCACAATCCGTGGATGGGCAATCGTAGATGCTGCCAACTTTTGGAGTGTTAGTTTTAAGTTGATGTTTTGAAGTTTAGTTGGTTGATTGATTAAGGGCTTAGAGGGGGTTGGTTAGTTAGTTAGTTAATCACCATTTAAGCTAAAAAAAGACCCTAAATTAAGTCATGGAATCGTTTGGGACCAAGACCCCAAAAACAGTTCACTAAGACAGTTTTGACGTGACCTACGGATGGCCATTGACAGCCAGTAGGTTGGTTGACGCCCCGTAGGTCAAGAACGTAGGTCCATACTTAGTATTTTTAGAGGCCTGCAACATTTATACTCCCAGCTTCAAACCACGGACAGTAGATCAATCTACGGTCTGTGGATGGCCAAACGTAGATGCTGCCAGTTTTTAAGCTTTTCATTTTAAGTTAGAAGTTAGGGGTTGGGTTAGTTATTAATTAGGGGTTAATATAGGTAAGTTAATGAGTTAAATTAACACCTATATAAGTATGATAGACCCCCCAAACTAATCACTTTAAGTCATTCATCTAAAGACCCCCAAATTACTCTCTAAGAAACCGTCTCTCTAGAATAGAAGAAGAAGAAGAAGAAGAGGGGCAGCATCTAGGTCGTTTCTCCATTGGATTCAAGCTTTTTTTTGGGGATTTTATTGAAGGTATGTAAATATCCTTCATCCATGGGTTCTTCCACCCATGGAGCCCCCATAGATACCCCTCAATTGTGAATCCAAAATACCCTAATCTAGCTAGGGTTGTGATCACATTATGGGTAAGGCTTGATTGTGATTCCAAAGTAGTGGATAGCATTCAATTATGTTTGAATTATATTTTTATGATGATTATATGATATTTTCATGTGAATTCCTTGATGAACCCCAATCTAAGTTTATGAAGGTGATCATTGTGGGTTTAGGCCATTAGAGGCAAGATTGAATGTTCTAAATTGATCTTCCTATTTCAATGTCTTCAATTCTAATTGATCATATTTAGGATCATGTAAATGTGAATTGGACTAGACCTTGTTAATTAGGGTTGATCTTGACTTGTGATGTTTGAATTGAACCTTAAAGATTATGGCTAGGTTCACCTACTAGTGAGGAATGTGATGTGAATTGCTTGAAAGAAACCTATTACTTGAGTATCTTGTAATCTAGATGGGAATGAGGATAGAATGAATTGAGTTGGTGATGAAGCATGAATAGAATGGCCTATGACTATGACTTGTATTGGTTTATATTGTGTTCTTAGGTTGTTGTGTTGGCTGTAGATCTAGGTCTTTCATAGATGAAAGTGATTGAATCACTTAAGCATGGATGTATTGTCAAGGACATCCTTCCATGAGAGAAAAGTGTTAAGCAAGGCTTAACTTGTAAACCTTGGGGTGTATGCTTGGCTCCAAGTGGATATGACAATGATAAGGAGTGCCACATGGGTCCAGACTCCAAGAACAAAGGAGAGCCACACCTAGTAGATGTGAGGGATATCTAAGTAAAAAGGGGGAACTCTTACATAGTAGAGTGTGGGTTTTCCCAAAGTTAGGTCTCATGAGACGGGATCCTTCACGTAGTTGAGTTAAGGTTTCCTAGTAGAGGTCTCCATATCCTAAGGACTAAGACATTCTTGAGAAGTATCTCATAGTGTCCTAAGCATAATGAACTAAGACTTACTTAATGAAGTAGCTCGTAGTGTTCATGAGTGTAATGAACTTAGACATACCAAGAGTGGTATCTCATAGTGTTCATGAGAATATATGGACTTAGACATGCTTAAGGAAGTATCTCATAGTGTCCATGTGTTTTAGATAACTTAAACATACTTAAGATAGTATCTCCTAGAGTTAATCTAATGAGGAACTAAGATGTGCTTGAGATAGAGTACCTCATAGGGTTCTAAAGCTAAGAGAGGAACTAGGTTCCAAACCAAGAAGAAATAGTAAAAAGGACCTAAAAGTAATACCTAGCATGATTAGTATTATGGGATGCTAT
>JAJOOH010010938.1:0-25822 GCA_029582605.1 Solanum gracilifrons | reverse complement strand
CGAGTTAGAAAATGATAGGTTAAACTAGAGCCTAAATGTGAGGGTTAACGTCAAGGGTTAAGGGCAAGGGCTAAGGGTTTTGAGTGAAGGCCATGGTTTGGGGACCAAGGCGGCCTAAAACTAGGCTCAGCCACTGCCTACCATGACCACGAGGGTCTTCACGACCCGTGGTGGCCACCACGAGTCGTGGTACCACCCGTCGTGGCCATCACGAGTCGTGGTACCACCCATGGTTGGCATGGCATTGTGCCCTTGTGAGGTTCCAAGCCATGGCTTCCCTTCACGAGCCACTTCACGGCTCGTGGTCATGACCACGGGCCATGGGAAGGCTGGTGGGGTTGCCTTAGCTTGGTGGGAGTTGTACAAAGTTTAAGGATCTACTTCCCCAAAGACTATGGGCACCACCACCAGCTGTGGTGTCCTAGACGGTCCGTATAAGTGGTCATGAAGATCACTTGGTTGCATGGGAAGCAAGGCAACTTGGCCAAGCCACTGCCTCATGACCACGACCATCACCATGATTCGTGGTCTTGACCATGGATCGTGGGAGGTCTCGTGGTCTTGCCTTAGTCCCTTGAGGGCTAGGCAAGGTTGAGAGGCACACTGGTCAAGATACCACCACGAGCCGTGGTTCCCCTCACGACCCGTCAAAGTAAGCGTGGTCCCTGACAGTGCTGCCTTAGTTGAAGGGTTTTTGTTGAAATTCATTTTAATTGATTAATGTGTGGGGTTGTTTTTAATTGTTTTATATCACTAGTATATATAGTTTTAAGTCCTAAAACACTTCATTAACTCCTTATTTCTCCAAAACCCAAATCAAACCAAAAGAGTTCTTCCCTCTCAATATTTCTCTCTCTAGAAGTTCCCAAAGAAGAAGAAGAAGAAGAAGTGGGAGCTAGGGTTGTGGATTCAAGGAGTTTCTTCCTCAAATTTCATGGGGATTCAATTGCAAGGTATGGTAGTCTTAATCCTTGACTTAGTTTCTTTCAAGGAGCCAATTTCAAAGTTGATTTCAAGTCTCCAATGTTTCCCCAAAAAAACCCTAGTTTTCAATCTTGGCATGGGTTCGATCCCAAACGTTTTCCAAATGCTTTATTGCTTTGGATTATGAATGAATTGTGAATTAAGATGATTTCTCCCTTGAACCCATGTTTTTCCCAAAATTCTTAAGTTGTGAATTGAGATTGGGAATTGGTTGATTATGAGAGTATGTTGAATTGTTGATGTTTATATTGGATTAGTTATTGAATCATGTCAATTTCCTTATCTATTGTAGTATCTTGGATTTAAGGGTTGATGTTGGTTCATAGCCTTGAAAGGCAATTTTGTGAAGGATCTAGTATGATTGTGATGTGAAGTATATGTGTGTGATCTCAATGAATGTATTATGATCATGGTTAGAATGGAATTGTGTTAGTATTGAAGGCTTATGAATGATGATATATGTGAAAGGTTATTCTTACATACACACACACTTGAAAGAAGAATGAATGAAGTTGTCTATGATAATGTTAATGATGATGGGTTGATTGAAAGGCTATTCTCAATTGTACTCTAATGAATAATAATGACATGTTGTGAAAGGACTTTCTCAGAATATGGGGATTCTTAGATGAAAGGCTATTTTCATCTTTGAATCTATGAGCTTTCCAATGAATGAATTATGGGTTTGGGATGGATGCCCTCAGATGAGTTGAGGCGGGGTATCTAGTGAAAATATCTTATCCCATAATGAACTAATGTAATGAATGTTAAGTATTCTGTAGGGAATAATGATAAGCACCGAGTGGATAGTTATTTGAGATGGAAGATCTCACGTGAGTTGAGGCGGGGTTTCTAGTAGCAATTTCTTGATATGGATGCCCTCACGTGAGTTGAGGCGGGGAGTCTAGAATCAATCTCCCTATCCTTTAAATTTGTTCCCACACAGTTTTAGCTAGTAGATCCACATATGCTAAAAACAATGGTCCTACCTTAGGTAAGTAGGAATCCCTTATCCGGTGAGGGTGACACTGGGATTCCATGAATTGCTCACATGATCTATGGCGGTTAAGGCTTATCCTCACAAGAATGTTAATGAACAATGGCTTCTCAAGAATACACTAATTAGTATGGGTGGTAGTATGGGATGCCATCCATGCATTGCACAAGTAGGATTTGAGAGGGGTTGTGGTGTGTTCCTTTATAATTTTAAATGAAATGAATATTCTCTTATGATGATGCTAATGGAGAATATTGGTTTAATGTCTAATAAATGAAGGTGTTCTTAATGAAGCTAATGGGAAATGTTGACTTATGTATTTAATGTAAAGATGCATGCTATACTAGGATTGTATTATGAGTT
This sequence comes from Solanum gracilifrons, assembly GCA_029582605.1. Classification (NCBI taxonomy): domain Eukaryota; kingdom Viridiplantae; phylum Streptophyta; class Magnoliopsida; order Solanales; family Solanaceae; genus Solanum; species Solanum gracilifrons. The sequence goes on along the minus strand of JAJOOH010010938.1, from coordinate 23,478 downwards.
AATTCCTTGTCATTACCTATTGAGTAAGAATGTGCCTTGTCTATGTTGACTTCAAAGGAGTACTTAGTGTGAATAGTAGGTTTCTAAGGTGCTTGAAGATGAAAACTTGGTGAATCCTCATAGTTTTGAGGACAAAACCCATTATGTTCCCTTTATATCTTTTAGTTTATGTTAAAGTTTTTGTATGCGCTAAGTCCCAATGTTGTATTCAAAGTACTAGATGGTTTGAGACATAGTATACAAATTCTCGAAAGTCTTACGCTTGCTTTTTAATGAAAGTGTCTTCGATTTTAAAGAAAGTTTTAAATTCATCTCTACTTTCCTATGTTCTTATGTTCAAGAATGTTATGAAGCTTGTATGAGACACCATCGGGGTCGAGTATGCCATGTCACATCTAGGGGCTAGCCTTGGGTCGTAATAAACATGGTATCAGAACACATGCTTTTAGAATGGTCTTAGGATGTCTCAAAGCACATCTAGTAGAGTCTTGTTCATAATGTGAAGCGCACCACCTTATGAATAAGAGGCTATTGGGTGTTAAAAAAGTCTCACTTCTTCGTTTTTCAAGTCGTGCCATAGAGTTTAACTCTATAATGTCTCTCTCTTGTTCCTTATCGGATGGTCTTTAGTGTATAACCACTTGAAAGGAGTATGTTAGAAGGCGTGAGGGAGGAAGGTTGGTTGTGATGCCAATTATGGCTATGTGACTTGATAGATGTGAGATGATAGATTGTGATGTTGACTTTAGTATGAATGGGTTGCTTTATGGTTATGTGTGTTGTTGGTAGAATGCAACTTAGTCAAGATGAGTTTTGAGGTATGTTGGAAGAGTTGATGAAAAGTGGTGTTTTAGAAATCCCAAGGTGTGTTGAGTGAGAAGGTTTGATGATGACTTGCTCCGACCTTAGGATTGAAAAAAGTGAAGTTTAAAAGAGTTTGTGTAGGCTTACTCCCAAGTGGGGGATAATCTGCCTTTATGGTAAGGTCTTTGAGTGTTTTTTATGTTCATGAGTTAGGCTTGCTTGATGTTCTCACCTTATGAGGTGTAGTGAGTTGAGGAGTTTAGACCCGGTGTGGTAGACTCATATGAGACCTTAAGTGATGTTGGTATGGTTGTTTGTGAGAAAGAGTTGGTTAATGAAAACCTTCTTAGTTTAAAAGCACCGGTATGTTGATGGTTTCTTGTAAGTTGTGGATTTCTTGATTAAGGTTCCTTTGTTGGGTTCATGATAAACCTAAGTTGGGTTTACTCGTAAGTGGGGGATAGTACGCTGAGTAGTAAGGTGGTTGAGAGCTCCGATATCCCTTACCTCTTTCTTTATATGCCTATTCAAGCTAGAGACCAAGAGTTCCTTGTGGGTTGTTTCATGTCTTTGGAGTTATGTGTGATATTGTGTTTCCATGGTCTCCTTATGTTATGCATGTTCTTGATGAATTCTTGTCTGAATGAGAAATTGAATTTTTCATAAATTATGTTCCTCATGTTAATGGTCATTTAGTATGAGTTACTTACATTCTTCATGAGGTTAAATGTTGAACATGCCTAAATGTTCTTTTGAGTGAAATTGCATAATGTGCTTAATGATGTTATGATGATCATGATTTCAGTTGGAGAAGGAAGTTCCTCCAATGAAAATGAGAAAATGTGAAGTCATGTTGCATAATGAGTTTGTAGATGTAGTCCCTACTTTCTTGTATTGCATTGAACATGGTTGAGTTGGAGTTGAAGTTTCCTTTTAAGTTATGTGCATTGTTTATGAGTGTACACGCATGATGAGCTGCTATTGTGAGTCGTTAACCGCTTAATGTGTTTTAAGTGGGGGATAAGGTAACGACCCGTAAAATGAATAAGTTAAACTAGATCCTAACTAGTGAGTGTGTGAGTTTGTCTTGATGTTTGAGGTAGTTTGATGTTGTCCCGAACTATGGTTGAGGGGTTTAGGGGTTAAACGTCATGGTAAGACTCCCCAAGGACCACCCTAGGGGTCCTTCAGGAAGACATGAAGTCTAACCCCAACAATGCCCCAAATGAGCCAACTTGCCAATTTTAGGGTGACTACGGAAGGGGTCCACACCCCGTAAGTCCATTCATGCCCCGTGGATGGCCTCCATAGGTCAAGGGCCCCCAAACCATGCTACAGCGATGAACCACGAGGCTTAAACCCATCCACGATTCATGGATGATCTGTCGATTGCACCTGTGTTGCTGGTGTGGTTCGGCCAAGTTGAGTGGTTGTTTGGTAATTAGCTAATTAATTTAGTTAAGTTGTGGGATGGTTATTTTAATTTATTTATGATATTTTAAGATTATTAAAAGTGTTAAACTCTGTTTTTCATCTCATTACTTCAAAACCCAAAATCAAAACCTCCCCTCCCCTCCTAAAGCTCTATCTCTACAAACCTCCATTGGAGGTGAAGACTTCAAGCTTCCAAGGTCAAAATCTTCAAGTTTTTCAAGAGATTTTCGTGGGATTCTTCTTAAAAAGTTATGGTGGTCTTCATCCTTGACTTATTATCTTTCAAGGAGCCAACTTAAAAGTGATTTCAAATCTTCAAAGTTTACCCCAAACCTCTAACTTTCAATCTATGCCTGGGTTCGATTCAAAACGATTTCTAAAGGCATTATTGCATTGAATTGTGAAGTAATTGTTGATTTAAAGATGATTTAAGATGAATTCTTCCTAAAACCCATGTTTTCCTCCAAATTCATAAGTTGTGATTTGAGATTGGGATTTGATTGATTATCATGTAATGTGAATGGTTAATTTTTACATAGATATAAAATATTGAAATTATGCTATTACTCTTGCCTAATTGTATTGATCCACTTGAAAGGTGAAGGTGTTAGTTACTATGTATAATGTGAAGGATATGCATGTGATTTCAATGATAGAATGATGATCTTGTATAGAATGTAAATGTGTTGTGATTGAAAGCATATTCTCGCTTAACACTCATGAATGTGGATAACATAATGTGAAGGGTTCTATAATGTAATGTTGTATATCTTCAATTAGTAGGCTTGTGCATCCTATTCTTGTATGAATGAATGTAAAAGTGAGTGTGTATCTTAAATCGGTAAGCTAAGGCATCCTTTTCTTATATTGATGAATGTGATCATGAAGGAAGTATCTTGAATTGGTAGGCTTAGGCACCCTATTCTTTAATGAATGAAAGTATTGTTGAATCTTGGGTTGGTAGGCTTACAGATCCTCTCTTGTGTAATGAATATGTCTTGACCTAATGTATATGAATTGATAGGCCTATGGCATTCCTTTCATAAATGACTAATGAATGTGTCTTGACTTGATAAATATGAATCCATAGGCCAATGGCATTCCTTTCATAAATGAATGATGAATTATTCTAGGCTATGACATGAACCGGTAGACCTATTGTTGGCAGCCCTTTCATATGTGAAATGATGACCTTGTATCGGTAGACCCAATGTTTATGGAACCCTTCTTGAAAAGTCAATAAGCTATCCCCAATGTACCTTGAATCGGTAGACCTAGTGATGGTGGCCCTTTCTTTTATAATGTACTTTGGGTCGGTAGACCTAGTGTTGGTAACCCTCTCAAGTACAATGATGTTAATGTGAATGAACTACTATATAGGAATGGAGGCTAAGCACCGAGTGGATATGGTAAGATGGAAACTCTCCCAATGTTCGGCTAGAGTTCCAATGAACATCATCCTATCCCATCACTATGTGCCCACATAGGATATATATTATTCAATGGTTTTCTTACTAAAGCTAAGATATTACCTAGTTCTACTTTAGGCAAGTTGAACACAATTTTTTGTTGTGGGATCATATGACACCGGATTCCATGATCTAGCTCTCATGGTCTATGTAAGCCAATGCCTATTCCCATCATGTGAGATGTGCATTATGATTTCTTGATAAGATCTATAAAGTGTGGGTGGAATTATGGGATGTTATCCATGCATTGCACGAGTAGGCTTTGAGTGAGTCATAGTGAGTTCTCTAAGCCTTAATGGCTAATGTATGAATATCCTCTTATGCTAAAGTTAATGAGAATGATGATCTAATGTCTAATGAATGAAGGTACTCTAAATGTAGCTAATGAAGAATGTTTACTCCTATATACTTAAATGTAAAGATGCATGCTATACTTGGATTGTATTATGAGTTACTTCTTTGTCATGACTTATCGTATATGAAGGTGCCCAGTCTATGGTGACTTCACAGGAGTACTTAGTGTGAGTAGTATTATGGGATTCTACTTGCACATTGCACAAGTATGACTTAGAGTTCTCTTAGATGTTGGTCTTAATGTGATGATGTGAATTATGTAATGTTTATGTCTCTTATATGCTTTATTGTGTAAAGGTGCAAAGGATGAATGATAAGTTCACTTTTGGTGGCCTTAAAATGGTACCTTAGTGTGGGTGGTGGTATGGGACTCTACCCAAACATTGCACAAGGTATAACTTGAGGGTTACTAGAGGTGAAGGCTTAAGGTGAAGGAAAAGGTTCATATGTGGATTATATTCTACTGTGAAAATATGACTTGTATGTTGGTTGTGACTTATGTTATGCCTCTTTTATCAATTTTCATAAACTTTTACCAAAATGGCATATATCATGACTTTCAAAGAAAATGTTCGTTTTAGGCATGTTTTTGCATGGCTTCCATACTTAGTACTTTTTGTGCTAACCCCATTCTTCTCCACCTTTACCAAAGTGTAGGGTTTGGATATATTTGTGTTCTATGCTTGAGGAGTAGGTTTCTAAGGTGCTTCAAGATAGAGACTTGGTGAATCCTAACAGTTTTGAGGACAAAACCCATTATGTTCCCTTTATGTCTTTTAGTTTATGTTAAAGCTTTTGTATGGGCTAAGTCCCGATGTTGTATTCAAAGTATTAGATGGTTTGAGACATAGTATATGAAGTCTAGAAAGTCTTCCGCTTGCTTTTTAATGAAAGTTTCTTCGATTGTAAAGATAGTTTTGAATTCGTCTCTACTTTCCTATGTTCTTATGTTCAAGAATGCTATGAGGCTTGTATGAGACCCTGTCGGGGTAGAGTGCACCGTGTCACATCTAGGGGCTAGCCTTGGGTCGTAACAAACATGGTATCAGCACAAATGATTTTAGAATGATGTTAGGATGTCTCAAACCACATCTATTAGAGTCTTGTTCATAATGTGAAGCGCACCACCTTATGAATAAGAGGCCATTGGGTGTTAAGAAAGTCTCACTTCATCGTTCTTCAAGTCGTACCATAGAGTTTAACTCTATAATGTCTCTCTCTTGTTCCTTATCGGATGGCCTTTAGTGTATGACCACTTGAAAGAAGTATGTTAGATGGCGTGAGGGAGGAAGGTTAGTTGTGATGCCAATTATAGCTATGTGACTTGATAGATGTGAGATGATAGATTGTGATTTTGACTTTAGTATGAATGGGTTGTTTTATGGTTATGTGTGTTGTTGGTAGAATCCAACTTAGTCAAGATGAGTTTTGAGGTATGTTGGAAGAGTTGATGAAAAGTGGTGTTTCATAAATCCCAAGATGTGTTGAGTGTGAAGGTTTGATGATGACTTGCTCTGACCTTAGGATTGAAAGAAGTCAAGTTTAAAAGAGTTTGTGTAGGCTTTTTCCCAAGTGGGGAATAATCTGCCTATATGGTAAGGTCTTTGAGTGTTTTTTATGTTCATGAGTTACGCTTTCTTGATGTTCTCACCTTATAAGGTGTAGTGAGTTGAAGAGTTTAGACCCGGTGTGGTAGACTCATATGAGACCTTAAGGGATGTTGGTAAGGTTGTTTGTGAGCAAGAGCTGCTTAATGAGAACCTTCTTAGTTTAAAAGCACCGGTATGTTGATGGTTTCTTGTAAGTTGTGGATGTCTTGATTAAGGTTCCATTGTTGTATTCATGATAAGACTTAGTTGGGTTTACTCATAAGTGGGGGATAGTATACTGAGTAATAAGTTGGTTGAGAGTTCTGATATCCCTTACCTCTTTCTTTATATGCTTATTCAAGCTTGAGACCAAGAGTTCCTTGTGGCTTGTTTCATGTCTTTGGAGTCATGTGTGATATTGTGTTTCCATGGTCTCCTTATGTTATGCATGTTCTTGATGAATTCTTGTCTGAATGAGAAATTGAATTTTTCATAAATTATGTTCCTCATGTTAATGGTCATTTAGTATGAGTTACTTACATTCTTCATGAGGTTAAATCTTGAACATGCCTAAATGTTCTTTTGAGTGAAATTGCATAATGTGCTTAATGATGTTATGATGAGCATGATTTGAGTTGGAGAAGGAAGTTCCTCCAATGAAAATGAGAAAAAGTGAAATCATGTTGCATAATGAGTTTGTAGATGTAGTCCCTACTTTCTTATATTGGATTGAACATGTTTGAGTTGGAGTTGAAGTTTCCTCCTGAGTTTTGTGCATTGTTTAGGATGTTGCATGCATGATGGGCTGCTATTGTGAGTCATTAACCCCTTAATATGTTTTAAGTGTCATTTGAGGATGAATGTTTCTAAGTGGGGGATAATGTAACGACCTGTAAAACAAATAAGTGAAACTAGATCCTCACTAGTGAGTCTGTGAATTTGTCTTGAGGTTTGAGGTGGTTTGATGTTGTCCCGAACTATGGTTGAGTGATTTAGGGGTTACACGTCAAGGTACGACTCCCCAAGGACCACCCTAGGGGTCCTTGAGGAGGATCCTAAGTCTAACACCAAGGCTGCCCCAAATGAGCCAACTTGCCAATTTGAGGGTGACCTACGGAAGGGGTCCACTCCCCATAGGTCCATCCACGCCCCGTGGATGGCCTCTGTAGGTCAAGGGCCAGAACGAGGTGACAGCACGAGGCGTCAACCCATCCATGGTCAGTGGATGGGGATCCGTCGATTGCACCTGGGTTGCTGGTGTGGTTCGGCCAAGGTTAGGGGTTGTTTGGTAATTATCTAATTAATTTATTTAAGTTGTGGGGCGGTGATTTTAAGTTATTTATGTTATTTTAAGAGTATGAAAAGTGTTAAACTCTGTTTTTCAACCCAGTACTTCAAAACCCAAAATCAAAACCTCCCCTCCCCTCCCATCCTAAAGCTCTCTCTAGAAACCTCCATTGGAGGTGAAGACTTCAAGCTTCCAAGGTCAAAATCTTCAAGTTACTCAATAAATTTTCATGGGATTCTTCTTGAAAAGGTATGGTGGTCTTCATCCTTGACTTATTATCTTTCAAGGAGCCAACTTCAAAGTGATTACAAATCTTCAAAGTTTACCCCAAAACCCTAACTTTCAATCTATGGATGGGTTCGATTCAAAACGATTTCTAAGGGCATTGTTGCATTGAATTGTGAATGAATTGTGAATTTAAAGATGATTCAAGATGAATTCTTCCAAGAACCCATGTTTTCCCCCAAATTCATAAGGTGTGATTTGAAATTGGGATTTGATTGATTATGATGAAATCTGAATTGTTAATGATTACATGGATATAGAATGTTGAAATTATGCTATTATTCTTGCCTAATTGTATTGATCCACTTGAAAGGTGGAGGTGTTAGTTACTATGTATAATGTGAAGGATATATATGTAATTTCTATGATAGAATGATGATCTTGTATAACATGTAAATGTGTTCTGATAGAAAGCATATTCTCACTTAACACTAATGAATGTGGATGATGGAATGTGAAGGGTTCTATAATGTAATGTTGTATATCTTGAATTGGTAGGCTTGTGCATCCTATTCTCTTATGAATGAATGTAAAAGTGAGTGTGTATCTTGAATTGGTAAGCTAAGGCATCCTTTTCTTATATTGATGAATGTGATCATGAAGGAAGTATCTTGAATTGGTAGGCTTAGGCACCCTCTTCTTTAATGAATGAAAGTATTGTTGAATCTTGGGTTGGTAGGCTTATAGATCCTCTCTTATGTAATGAATATGTCTTGACCTAATGTATATGAATTGATAGGCCTATGGCATTCCTTTCATAAATGACTAATGAATGTGTCTTGACTTGATGAATATGAATCCATAGGCCAATGGCATTCCATTCATAAATGAATGATGAAGTATTCTAGGCTATGACATGAACCGGTAGACCTATTGTTGGCAGCCCGTTCATATGTGAAATGATGACCTTGTATCGGTAGATCCAATGTTTATGGCACCCTTCTTGAAAAGTCAATAAGCTATCCCCAATGTACCTTGAATCGGTAGACCTAGTGATGGTGGCCCTTTCTTTTATAATGTACTTTGGGTCGGTAGACCTAGTGTTGGTAGCCCTCTCAAGTACAATGATGTTAATGTGAATGAACTACTATATAGGAATGGAGGCTAAGCACCGAGTGGATATGGTAAGATGGAAACTCTCCCAATGTTCGGCTAGAGTTCCAATGAACATCATCCTATCCCATCACTATGTGCCCGCATAGGATATATATTATTCAGTGGTTTTCTTACTAAAGCTAAGATATTACCTAGTTCTACTTTAGGCAAGTTGAACACAATTTTTTGTTGTGGGATAAAGGTTCATATGTGGATTATATTCTAATGTGAAAATATGACTTGTATGTTGGTTGTGGCTTATATTATTCCTCTTTTATCAATGTTCATGAAGTTTTACCAAAATGGCATATATGATGACTTTAAAAGAAAATATTTGTTTTAAGCATGTTTTTGCATGGCTGCCATACTTAGTACTTTTTGTGTTAACCCCATTCTTCTCCAGTTTGACCAAAGTGTAGGGTTTGGAGATATTGGTGTTATATGCTTGAGGAGTAGGTTTCTAAGGTGCTTGAAGATGAAGACTTGGTGAGTCCTTATAGTTTCGAGGACAAAATCCATTATATTTCCTTTATGTCTTTTAGTTTATTTTAAAGCTTTTGTATGGGCTAAGTCCCAATGTTGTATTCAAAGTATTAGATAGTTTGAGACATAGTATATAAAGTCTACAAAGTCTTCCGCTTGCTTTTTAATGAAAGTGACTTCGATTGTAAAGAATGTTTTAAATTCGTCTCTTTTTTCCTATATTCTTATGTTCAAGAATGCTATGAGGCTTGTATGAGACCCCTTCGCAGTCGAGTATGTTGTGTCGCATATAGGGGCTACCCTTAGGTCGTGACACCTGTTGCACCCCACTTCTTTCCCCCGGACCAAGATGGATTTAACTGGTCTCAAGGCACTGGCCTTTTACATTCCCTGAGGAATTAGATCATCGTAAGCATAATAGAACTCACGGACCCAGGTGGGGATATATAGTCATCGGGGCTTGGTGAAGATATCGAATCAGTGCCGCAAGAGTGTGTCCCACATTAGAGGGTACTTTCCCTCTAGGCCCTCTGTGGACAGAAAGGACTCCTCGAGAATCGTCCTTAATCCCTCGGTCTTTAGACGGTTGGGTAATCAAAAGAACTCATTGTGCATGAAGAAAACCCTAGCTAATTGGGGAATTCTACCATTTGAAATAGAGGAATTTGGGGACTCCATGGGTGAAAGGAACCCACGGATGAAAGCTATCATACCTCAAGTTCAATTGCCTATCTTCAATGGAGAATCTGCATCCTTAGCTTCAACCCTATGTTGAATCTTCTTCTTCTTCTTCAAGTTCTAGAGAGAGAATATTTGAGAGTAGGTTTTGATTTCCTTTTGTGATTTTAGGACAATGAATTAAATGGGGTGAGGTTCTAAATGAATTCAAAACGAAACCACATTGATTTAATTAAAACTGGAAAAGACCCATAAGTCCCTAAAATAATTGTCCAGATCTAACTCACGATACCACGATGTGGATGGACAATCGTGGATCATTGATTAGAGACCCTGAAATTGAGCCTTGGACATACGGAACCCCAACCACGGGCAGTAGACCGACCCACGGTCTATAGGTCCCTTCCTTGATTCATGGCTTGCACCATTTTTGAGACCTCAATGACGGACCCAAGTCGAAGGACCGTGGTCAGACACACAGACCGACCTGGTGGATTGTCGTTCAGGAATAGAAAGTTGGAATTCTGGGCATCCAACCATGCACCACACCTACAGTTTGTGGTCCATTCCACAGGTCGTGGGTGGCTGGCGTAGCTTGGTTACTATAACGCCCCGAAAATTAGTAGACTAAACTAGAGCCAAAAGCTAGGGTGCCGGAGTGTTATGTTGAGAATTAGAGTAGTAGATGAGACTTTATGTGCTTGGAATGATGGGTTTAATAGTTGAACGTCAAGGTACGTGTTAGACCAAAGAACTTTATGTGCTTGGAATGATGGGTTTAATAGTTGAACGTCAGTGACGATCTGTCAGAAAACTAAAGAACCAAATAGAATTCTTTAGCTGTATTTTCCAGGATGAAACAATGTATCAAAAGAAGAATTTGTTCAAAGTTTTAATAACAAGGTATGGGGTGATAATATTGATGACGTGTTGAAGTTTGGAATTCAGTATTTCATACATACATAAATTCTATCTGAAGAGTCGCACTCTACTACAATTGAGCAAATCGACTTTGACTTGATAGAATATTCCATGTATATGGATTATCAGTGGGGTAACAAAGCGTTTGAGGACCTAACAATAAATATCAATAGAAAGATGACAAACAAAAGAAAGTACTACAAAATTCACACTAAAAAACAGTCCTTAGCGAAGGATTTCTAACGACAACCATATTTTGGTCGCTGCCTAACAACAAATTAGCGACACAATAACTCATATATTGCTAAATAAATAAAACAATATTAGTATCCACACTAATGATGAATTAGCGATGAAAATCAAAATGGGCCCTTAAATTTGCCTACAAAAACAGCGACGTAGGGTAGCGGAAATTTTTTCTCAAAATCTAGCAATGGATGTATCGACGATCTGTTTGTTGCTAAACTTAAAAAATATATTTAAAGACTTAGCAACAAAAATAAATTGTCATTAGTTATTTATTCTTTATTAACAAATATATATAAAGCGACGAATATATATATATATATATATATATATATTCCGTAGCTAAATACGTCACCACTATCAATTAAATATTAGGAAAATATTTTGTAATATTTTTTTCTATTCCAAAACAAAAGTAGAGACCTAATGAGAATCATTTTTCCCATCTTCAACAAAATTATTTTTTCCCTCTTTATTGTATGTGAGAAATAGGGGACGATGACGTCAATGACTCGATTCACTCTCAGGTTTCACTGATATTCTCAAATTTTGTTCACTTTAGTTTTCGCACTGACTTTCGGGACTCAGAAGCTCACCTGTTCAGGAGCTCAGAAGTAAGTCTCAAATTATTAATTTCACGAATTCACTGCGAATTTGGGTTTGAGTTATGAGAAAACTATCGTGAATTTCAACCAAAGTTCATGATTTCCCTCATTTTTTACTACGGTCAATTATTTTTATGGTATGAAATTTTATGAATTTCAAGTTGAAATTTTCAACATAGTTACTTGGTTTGGGGATTTTGGGTTTAGTTCCTAGAACTTAGAAGGCGTAGCACTACACTCACTAGCCACTGCTCACATTTTACTCTCTTCTCAGAAGATCCGTAGTTCGCTAAGTCGCTCACTGTATCGATTTCACTCTCAGAAGCTGACGATTCCACTCTCGGAATCTGAACTCTGCTCAGGTGCTCACAATTTAACTCTAAGAATCAGAACTCTGCTCATGTGATCACGATTTCTCATTCTTTGATACTGCTAAGTCTAAATTACACTTCAATTTCACGATTTCATTGTGACATTTTGATTTCATTCATGAGAAAACTACAGTTGAATTGGCATATAATTTGGCTTTCCCTTTTTTGTGAGAAATCATTTACTTGATTAAGTAGTTAATATTTTATTGACTTGAATATGACGTATCTATTAGTACTATGTTTGGACTTAATTTTCTGTTTGTGCTAGATAATTTTCATGTTTTGTGACATGGTGAAAACTTAATATTCAAATTGTGATGTTGTACTGGTGAAGCCTGTAGTGCTGCTGTTTTATTTAGTTATTTTGATATGATATTTGTGTTGAGCAGCGTGTGGTGCGAGTAGCCTTGTTCTTTTGTTATTGTTGTTAGGAACTTGATAAATTAGGAAGCATACAAGGCTTGTAGTGTTGTTGTGTTGTTACTGTTGTACCTGTTGATTAGCCTAATTGATTGCTATAATCTATATTGTAGTGTTGTTGTGTTGTTCTCTTTATTTTCCTCTGGTCCTTATATAATTATCACTTCCCATTTACTGGAAGTTTCAAGGAAGATTTCTTTCAAAGATGTTACAATGAATGGATGGGTCAAGGAGGAAAGTTGATATTGTAAGTATCAAAGGAAATTACTTATTATTCTAGAGATTTACTTGCATATTTCTTCATTTGGAGGATAAATTTTGTCTTTCAAGGGAAACCTTGGAAGCACAATTTAGCAAATTTTTAATTAGGTAGAACTACAGCTCATTAATGTGATTTGTTAGTTGATCTCTAGTAATGCATGTCTCTGGAGAAAAATTTTAAGTTATGTGCCTTAGAAGTTTCTTTCTTCTAGGGTTTTTTCATCTGTTTGGTTCGTATGTATAATTGACTTTTTTTGGGTTACTTTGGAAGTTATGTTTTTTTGTTCATGTTAGATTTGTTTTTCGATGGAAAATGGAGTTTTAGGTCGATGACAACTTGATCTTTGTTTGAATTATATGTTTAATTGGAAAATTTAGTTTAGGCTGCTTGTCGTAGAGTTAAGAAAATCTAGGTCTAGATTTGGAACCAGAAGTGGTCCTTGGTGTAACACTTCAGAAGTGATGGGCGACTACGTGAGAATTAGAACAAAAGGTAATGTCTCTCCTTTTATGCTAGAGCCCTCGGGCTTTCAACTTTCTTATCCAATGTTACGATTTGTGTTCTAAATCCGAACAGTTTTTATGATTGTAGATTAGCTTACCATTGAAGATGAGCTTGCTCTTTTCAATTTAGCTTACTTTTTTTATCATCCCGGTGTTGTATCAATCTCTCAGTCTCAGCACTTGTTTACATTATGTGTTAACAAAATGATGAGAATAGTCCTTTAAACATAGGTCCGATGATCTTGTTAAGAGATGCTCAAAGGATATCATGTACTAGAGGGTAAGGGTCGTAGATGTCTTCCTATCGAAACTTTACTTATAAGGGACTAGAAACAAAAAGTATGTGCCTTCGAATTGCAGTCATACTAATCTTTGCACATTCATTGCGTTCTTTATTTTAGTTTATTTCATGATAAGGGACTATGAAGAACTCTTTTCTCAAAGATGAAACTATGAATAACATAATAAGTGTTTCTGAAAATGAATCAGTTAATTGTAGTACCTATTTTATGACTAGCAACATGGTTTTAAAACTTAATTAGCATTTGCAGGAAACAAAAGAACAAATTGCCATTTTTATAAGGTGAAATGATCTAATGGACCCTTGTACTTGTATGTGTTTGTATTGTGGATCCTTTTACTTAACTTTTTACCAACGAAACCCTTAAACTCAATCAAAAAAAGTTTTTTAAACCCCTTTTATCATGTGTGTAGTCCACTCTCCCTTAAATAGATGACATGTCAAATCCATGTCACATAAATTAATAACACGTCATAGTTATCTTCATTAACTATTGTTAAAAATTATTAATCAAAATATTAAATAAAAGGTAAAATAATTCTTTAAAGTAATTTCTTATTTCTCTCACCTTCCTCCAACTTCCATCCACCTCTCTCGACCAACAACCACCATCACCACCGCCACCTACGCCCTCATAGTTTCTTTTTCTTCCATTTAAACTTCTCGTCGTACAAAATAAGAGGGTTTCTTCCGTTTAAACTTGTCTTCATACAAAATAAGAGGGTTAATTCCATTTAAACTTGTCTTTATACAAAAAAAAAAGAGGGAGATTGAAAATGAAAGTCTTGAAAAGAAAATCTTGAATCTTAAATTAGATCTAAATTAATCTTCCTTTGTTTCCTTTTCTTTTCCTTCCTTTGTAAGCCTTTTGTATTTAAAAATTTTACTATTTCATGGTGGTATTTGGTGAAACTAAAATTGAAATTTAAAAAAATTTAAAAAAAGAATTGGGTCTACTAATGGGGTGAGGGTGACTGAAAAAGGGAGTTGAGGCAAAGATGGGGTGGGGGATAGTTGAAGCCTGAAAGAGGGGATTGGGGCGGATATGGGGTTGGGGATGGCTGAAAAGGGGGGTTAGGGCAGATATGGGGGGTGAGGGATGGCTGAAAAGGAGGATTGGGGTGGCGGGTGGGATGAATAGGAAGGTTGGGGCGAGGATATGGGTGGGGTGGGGGATGACTGAAGAAGGTGAGGTGAGGGGAAGAAGAACAACTTTTTTCAAAAAAATATTATTAAAATATAAATATGTTCTTCACTTGACTTTACGTGCGTGTTGTTACACTCTCTTGCCAACTCATTCATTTTAATGCTACATAAACATGGTCAATGGCAGGAAGGTTTCATATATTGTGTTTTAAAGAGTTTAAGGGCTCAATTGATAAATGGTTAAGTAGAAGGATCCATAATACAAACGCATACAAGTATATGTGTCCATCAGATCATTTCACCTTTTTCTAAAGATTGGTTTACTATAACTCTATAAGGGTCACATAAATAAGCAATGGAAACAAAAGAACAGTGTAACGACCCAGGTGTACCCTTATATGTAACATGGCGTATAGGACCCTAAGAGACCCCATAGAAGCCACTTAGCATTCATAAGATAAGAAATAGAACAAAGAAGTAAAACAACATTTCAAGTCCAATAGTTTTATAAAGAAAAGTGGAAGTCTAAAACACTTGTCTCAATAGCCATCTAATACAATTGAATGAAATTTGGACTAGCCCATACATCATGTCACAAAACTTGAATTATGAAAGAAACTAAGAACAATGAAAGTCTATCCTCGAAGCATGAGGACTCACCAAACCTCGAAAACCTCGCAATCAACCACTAGCCACAAAATTGAGAAACCTCATTATCGGTTCCTATATTTGGGAAAATGTAGGCAAGAGTATGCGTTAATACAAAACAATGTACCAAGTATGATAGTTATGCATAAAACATTTAAATCATGCTAAAAGGGGACATTTCATGACATGCAATTGACCAAGCTAAAACATGATATAAAAGGGTTAGAAACATAAGTCATCAAACATGGTTAATGCAAGCTAACATGATTTAAAACCTTTGAACACATATGAGATACTTCTTGAAGTAACCTTAGTTCATTATTATTATGGGAATTAGACTTAACCGTCATAGAGACCATGTGAGCTATAACATTATCCCCTGGTATCTCCCACACCGAAAAGGATTGTCCTACATGCCAAGGTAAGGACCATGAACTTCTAGCTTAAGTTGATCCACTAACCAATGTCTATCTAGAGAATCATCCAAATGGGCCACATAGGTAAGGGATAAGGATATTTCTAATAGAAACTCGGCCTCTACTAAC
This sequence comes from Solanum gracilifrons, assembly GCA_029582605.1. NCBI lineage: Eukaryota > Viridiplantae > Streptophyta > Magnoliopsida > Solanales > Solanaceae > Solanum > Solanum gracilifrons. The sequence goes on along the minus strand of JAJOOH010010938.1, from coordinate 8,031 downwards.
TGGAGAGCTTCCATCTCAATATCCTCTCGGTGCTAAGCATAAATCTCACGGAATAGTCATTTCTTACCTGTTCTTATTATCGATGGAAGGCCAGGTCATCATGCCAATCCAAGCAAGGTCATAAGTCATCCATGGAAAGGTATCTTTCAATAACCAATCCATGTTAGGTTTCATGAGAATAGATCTTAATCTTTTATTCAATTAGGTGAGAAGAGCTTTCAACCTTAGAACCCTTTATTATGTGAGAAAACCTTTCACATCATGTTTTTTTGTGTGTTTCATGAGAAATCCTTTCAACAACACAATAACAACATCATCATTGATACTTTACATCCTTAAAACATTTGCATAGATTTCATAAGAACATGCATAATCCATAATTCACCTTTCAAGGTTCAAAACCCACTTTCAATCATCAGCATTTAGAAAACGTGGGTGACATATGGATTTCATAATAAACTCATGTAATCCTATCAATACATGCTTAATTTCATAACACTCTCCTTTCATAATCAAAATCCTACATCATATGATCATAAATTGAAAACATAGGGATTACATGGGTTCATAGGGGAATAATCATAAAATCATAGTATTTCATCAATTTATGCTTAAGAGATCATAATTCAATCATTTTATTCAATAATCAATAGAACCCATGACAATTGAAGGAAACCCTAACTCAATTGGGGATTTCTAACTTTGAAAATAGGAGGGTTTGGGAACTCCATGAATGGAAGGAATCTATGGATTAAAACTATCATACCTCAAAGCCAATTGCTTATCTTCAATGGAGGAATTGAGACTTAACTTGAAACCCTAGGTTAAATCCTTTTTCTTCAAGCTTTCTAGAGAAAAAAATATTTAAGAGTTCTTCTTTTTGGTGAATTAGAAGATAATGAAGTGAATGAACTAATTTTGGGGGTTGGAATCACCTATATAGGGGTCTTAGTGAAGGGTAAAATGATGTAGTATAGAGATAAAATAATTAGGAAAAGACCCTACCCTCCCTAAACTTAACTGCCAATCCACCATCTACGACCACGACCGATGGACCGTGCACAGGAAGACGGTCCATCCTGCACGATTGTCGTTCATGGTCAAAAAAATGAGTCTAGGGCTCTGGACTACAGGCCCTCGACCAAGGACAATGGTCCGACTAACGGTTCGTTGGTTCAGGCCGTGATTCCAACTGTCTGAACCACCTTTTTTGGGTGCCATTCATGGACCACACCTACAGTCCGTGGTCCCATCCACGGGCCATTGGAGGCCTTCGTTGGTTGGATCCTGGAGCTTCTGAATAATGTTCTCGTACCCTCTTTCGGATCCGGGGTGTTACAAACAGACTGAATATTTTGCTATTGTTTTTCAATTTTTTTGGTGTAATTTTTGTGAAAATCTAGTACTGTTATAGTGTGAATCTGGTGCAACTATATTGGTGGAATTTCAGGAATTTCTTTTGGTGTTGTTTTGGTGCTTTTCTATTGCTTTTTGGTGCAGCGAAATGGTGCTGCCGTTTTGCCGTAATTTCGACACTATTTTGAGGCTTTTCTGGTGCAAACTTTAGTGTCTTTTTGTACTGTTCTGCTGCTGTTTTGGTTTACAAAAATTACTATTGAAAATTGGACAGATGTTTGAGAGAATACCAAAAGTGCACCAATTCTTGAAACATGGAGAACCATTAGTGCTCCATGTTAAAAGACAGTTATTACTTTGACTCTTAACTCAAAGATAAAAGACAATTTTGATCCTTTTCTCTTATTTTTAATTAATCTTATATTATATAACTAAAAGTTGAATGTTATATTATTTCCTTTAGCGATTATTATGACTGTATAAATTACAAAAAGATGATTTATATTTGTCTTGTTTATTTCAACATTATTAGGAACATGAATAATGTAGAGTGTGGTTGGATGTATGAGAGGTTGGATGGTCAAGGGGGTATAAACTCTAGTTTTGTCACTAGAGTGAATACCTTAATTAAGTTTGCATGTTCTCAACAAAATTGCATGAGTGGTAACAATGGTAGATGTCCATGTAAAAAATGTCACAACATTTAATACATGGATGTTGAAACCTTTATATATCACCTTCTTCATTCTGGATTTGTTGAGAACTATTTCGTTTGGAAACATCAAGGAGAAAAAGAGTTGATCACAGAGATTTCTTCTCGTAATAATTTGAATGGTGGTCTTTAATCTAAATCAAGATATGATAATCCATATCGACAAATGGTTTTGGACATAGCTGGTCCCAACTTCGACCATGGTTCGAGTTGGCAATCCTATAGCAATATTAATTCTGAGTACTTCCATCCTTTTAAACCTTCAATGGAAGAGGATCTTGATCATTCAATGGAGGAGGATCCTAATCCCGAGTCTCAAAGATTTTATGATTTGCTAAATGTTGTTGATGCAAACTTATAAGCTGGTTCTTCGCTTTCTCAACTTGTAGTTTTCTCTCGTATATTGAATATTAAAATGGAGAGCAATATGTCACAAAGAGGTTATAACCAAATAACACAATTATTGAAAGAGGCTTTACCTAAAGATAACATAGTGCTTGATAGATATTATCAAACAAAAAAGCTAGTGCGCAGCTTAGGTTTGCTAGTTGAAAAAATTGATAGTTTTGAATCAGGATGTATGTTGTATTGGTGTGATGATGAGCACCTTACATCTTGTAAATTTTGTGGTAGCGAAAGGTATATGCATCATGTTGGCTCTCGCACGAGCAAATTGGTCCCTTACAAAATAATGTATTATTTTCCTTTGATTCCTAGATTGAAGAGATTATATTCATCCCATGCTACAGCCGCTGATATGAGATGGAATCATGAGCACATAAAAGAGGATGGTGTAATGCGACATCCATCAGACTCTGAGGCTTGGAAGAACTTCAATGAAACTCTTTCTTTTCCTTGCTTCAGAACCAAGAAATGTAAGGTTAAGATTATGTACTGATGGTTTCTGACCATTCAGTCAGTCATGGAGGAAATTCTCTTCTTGGCCAGTGATTCTCACTCAATACAATTTACCTCTAGGGATGTGTATGAAAGAGGCTTATATGTTCTTAACATTTATTGTTCTAGGGCCAAACAATACAAAACATAAAATTGATGATTATATGCAACCTTTAATAAAGAAATTGACTTTGTTATGGGAGGTAGGTGTAGAAGCATTTGACATCTCAAAAAAGAAAAACTTTATACTAAGGGAGCTTTGATATGGACGATCAATGACTTTCCAGCATATTCTATGTTATCAGGATGGAGTACTGTAGGTAAGTTTGCATGTCCTTATTGAACGGAGGAAGCATAATCCTTTCGATTACAACATGGAATGAAAATATATTGGTCTGCCTGTCATAGAATGTTCCTTGATCAACACCATCCATTAAGAAGATATCGTAAAAATGTTCTTAAAGGTCAGTGTTATGGTCCCCGGTTATGGATCTAGTTATGGGACGCTGCAAGATAAATTCTGAAGTTTTCTTTTTTCTACCTATGGTGCTGGTTCGTTAAGAGAGAACCTGCGATCTCTTGAGTTTGAAGTACTCAAAAACTTGACTAATTTTCTGCTCCCTTTTCCATTGAATTCAAATAACTTAAATACAACATTGGTGATTAACCACCCACCTAATAACAAGGAAATAACTTCCCACTACTACTGAAATGAGAAAGTGGAAAAATAACCTGCTAATAACTACTACTACAGAGAAAACAACTGCTACAGGAAAACACTGTTACAGAACCTATTACAGAGAAAACAGAAAAACATAATTAATAGTTACTGATTTAATTTCCATGCATAAAATTGTTGGTAGACTAAAAGGGTACTAACAGTCAGACTGTCAAAAGACCATCACCACCTTATAGAAGGGGAGAGGAAATTCTGAACCAAATTTGTGACTTGGGAATAAGATAAGTTATAGAGTTAGACACAAAAGAAGTTAATAGAAGAATATGTAAGTCTTGTGGAAGAAAAAAGAAAAACATCTTTTGGGATTTTCCATATTGGAGTTCTAACTTTATTCTACATGACCTTGATGTCATGCATATTGAGAAAAATATGTTTGATAATGTGTTTAACACATTTCTTAATAGTAATGACAAAACAAAAGATAATCTGCAATCTCGTCTTGATATAGTAAGTTATTGCGATCGACCTCAATTGTCAAAGGATACTAGTGGAAAATATCCCAAAGCTATATATACTATAGACAAGGAACAAAGAGCTATCTTGTTCAATAGGGTGAAAAGCTTAAAGTTTCCATATGATTATTTTCTAATTTGCGTAGAAGTCCAGACACAAACACGAAAAGACTATTTGGCATGAAAAGTCACGATTTCCATGTGTTCATGCAATGACTAATGCCTATTGCTTTTTGTGAACTACTTCCTAGTAATGTGTGGTGGGTACTTACAGAATTGAGGTTATTTTTCAAAGATCTTACATCAACCACTCTACGAGTTGATGAAATTGAGAGATTACAGAGAGACATTTCAGAAATCTTATGCAAGTTAGAACGTATATTTTCTCGTGGATTCTTTGACTCAATGGAACATATGTATGTGCATCTTCCATATGAAGCAAGGATTGTTGGACCTGCAATATTGATGGATTTATCCTTTTGAAAGGTAAATGTGAACCATTATATCAAACTTGTGACAAGATACTATACATAAATGTCTAATGCAATGGTCCATCTATTTATCTAGTTAGGCATTTTGGAACTCTTATAAGAATGATTGTAAATAAAGTTAGTGTTGAGGGTTCCATTTCTAAAGGATATTTGATGATAGAGTCAACACAATTATTTTCTCATTATTTTGAACCTCATGTCATTTCACGTAATAATAATGTGGAACGTAATGATGATGGTTGTGTTATAGAAAATTTTGAAGGAAATCTATCAATATTCACCCATCTAGGTCGACTACGGAGAGAAGCAAATAAAAGGAACTATCTTTGGAAGAAATAAAGACAGCCCAAACTTACATTTTACTAAACTATGAAGAGGTTGAACCATTTGTGAGGTAGTAAAAGCTAGTTCTATTCACTTCATCTTATAAGCATATCCATATATCATGACTTCTAATTTAACTTATTTTATTGCAATGAAGTTTGTACATACAACGTTTGGAAGAAGAATTCTCAGATCTATCTTAGGGTTAAATAGATGAGAGCCTTGAAACAATTTTTTGTGTATGGTTCAAGAAATATGTAATTCTTCAAAAGTAATCATCTTTTATAAATGATACTTAAATTGTTTTCTAAAACTTAACCAAGTCTTACAATTTGTTTAAGAGGTCTGATGCAATCATATTGAGAATAAAGTTTTGCGTAGTCTTGCTCATGGACCATTAATAGGTGCTACAAGTCATTTAGTGTATTTCGTTAATGGATACAAATTTAACACAAATTATCATAGTAGCGTAAGATCAACAATGAACAATGGAGTTTGTATCTCAGATCCAAATTTTTAGTGATTACTATGGAAGGATAAAAGAGATTATACAAGTGGAATACCGTGAAACACCCTTGAGCCAAACTGTACTATTCAAATGTGAATGGTTTGACCCAACTATGGATGTTGGTGTTAAAAGTCATAGTCAATAAAATTTGGTTGGTATTAACCTCCGTCGCCGATATAAAAAATATGAACCTTTTATTCTTGCAATGCAAGTAACTCAAGTGTGTTATGTGTCTTATCATAACAATAAAAAGGACAAGGATGATTGATCAGCTGTATTGAACATCAAACCTCGAAATGTTGTTGTTTACTTCATGAGGAAGTGGCGAAAACTCTAGAAATAATTGTTCCATTCAAAATTGAAGAAGTTGAAGTTCATGAGATAGATACAACCACTTCTATTGATGAAAATATACTCTTACATCATCCAAATGGTGATGTAATTGAAATGTATGAACCCATTGATGATAGGTTATTAAAAGAGCATCATGAAATCCAAGAAGAATCTACACAAGAAGAGTATGAAACTGCGGAAACTGAGGAGGATGACGAAGAGGAAGAGGAAGAGTTTGAAGAAGAGATATATAGTGGCTAGTGTTTTTTTAGTTTTTCTTTCCAATTTAGGATGTTTAAACATTAACAAGTAACTTTTGGGTTTTAATTATGTGTGTTCTATTATTGAACATCATCAATTATTCTAGATTGTTGCTAGATTCCATTGATATATGCTTATATATTTCTATTCTCTTATTGTTCTGATTCTTTGTAGAATTTTGATAGAAAATTAAATTTTAGTGGTTCGATTTCTGGTTGTATGTTATCAAAAACTGAGCTTGTATGATAATTTCTAAAAGTATTCATTTCCACATGTTTATTTTTTCTGTTCTCTCATCAGTATGATACTTTGCAAGATTTTAACAAAACACGAACTCTTACTTAATCTATTTCTGATTGTATGTTCAGGAACTGAGCTATTTTAATTATTTCTCAGAGTATTAGCAAGCTGAAACTTTATACGTAATGTATTGCTCATTGCAATCCTTATTAGATCTATTTTTAACTCTAACAACATATGTTCTATTGGTTCACCTTCTTGAATCTTAATTTGTTAGGAACTTCTTGTTTCTGCCATATTGTCTTTTAGTCAATTCTAGCTCCTTAAGGGCAAGAACATAGAACTCTATTTTGTAGAGTTATATAAATGTTTGTAGGGGGCAGAGGAGTTATCAATTATTCGTGTATTATAGTTCTGATTCTTGATATCCTTTTTGGCCATTTACGTAGTATCATCTTCTTTAGAAAAATAATGAGAGCTATGTTACTGTGCCTTTTAAGTTCTTAGAACATATACCTTGACTACTTAGATCTGGTACAATCAGTTGATAGCATTAGAAGTTCACATCAGATAGTTAAAAGCACAATGGTCACAACTTTCAACTACTGATTTACAACGATGCCTTGGGAAATGTACAAATACTAAGGAAAAATAACGGTATCTAAAGTAACCTTGCAGGGAGGATGTGTATAGCATTCTAAGATCTCAATACAAGAAAGCAATCAGACTTATATATAACCTCATTGTAGTGGCTTGTAGACTTGCTTTTATTTTTGTCATATGCTTGAATCATTCTCGTGATAGAGATATCTCTAAAAAAAAGTGATTAAAATTCTATTTTTGTATAGGCTGTTGAAATGGGTTGACATCCAACACCAAGTGAGTTAAATTTGCACGTTCATACACACGATCACGATGGAAAATCTTGTGTTGGTGAGCGTTCTCGAATTATCCATGTAAGTCCAAAATTTTGTAACTTCGTTGACTTTATATTTGGAAATCTTAAAGGTTAAAATGCTAGGTGCTAACACTATTGATGTTTTTGACCTTCTGATCAGTAGGGTAGTAACTATATATTATATATGTTAATGTGAATCAATATGGTTCCAATTCTGTGAGCTTGATTTGACCTTGAAGGGCTATTTGAATTCTTTTTAGTGGGGTAGTAGCTTAGGGTCATCATGGAGCATTAGCTGTCTGTATTTGAGTTGGTGAATAGGACAGAAAGCCCATTAAGTTGGAGAAAAATGACTAACTCAGACTCTACTAGCTTAGTATCCTGCAGTTTGGCTTGAACCTAAGTTGCTCGGACTCGGGTGCGGGTATCCGAGACGGATGCGAATCCGAGAGTTGGATTCGGCAAAATTCAAACTTTAAGATTCGTGGGTGCGAATCCGAGTATGAATACGGGTGCGGGGATACGGCTAAAATTTTTCAATATTATAAAAATATAGTTATAAAGATATTCTAAATTTGAAAGATATGTTGTGATAAACTTACATGTATTTTGTAGAATTCAATCTTCCATTCTTCAAGATGAGATTACTCTTCCATTCTTCCTACAAAGACGCAACAAAATAGAAACTAAACATTAAAAGTTTACAAATTAGTGAATTACAATAGAATAAATATAACTAAAAGAATCAATAAAAATTGAAAAGAAGAACTAACCTTAGAACATGGATAGTAACTCTTGTCTCTTGAAACAAAGTGAAAGT
>JAJOOH010010937.1:0-13826 GCA_029582605.1 Solanum gracilifrons | reverse complement strand
TATATATATATTGATTATCAGTTAATCGAAATGATCTCTTGGGCATCTAATGTAATTGTTTAGGGGACATCAATGCAAGGGGTATATATTTGTAATTAATTTATATTTATAGGACAATTGCTTAGTTTCCCCAAAAATCAACCACAAAGACTTTTAGGGCCGGTTTGGAAAGCTACTTGGTAATTGGAATTGATGTAATTACTAGGATAATAATTATCAGCCTAATCGAAAACATATATTCTCAACTAATATTGCCAAAAAATAATTGATTTATATTTTTCAAATTAGTATATTTCAATTGAATTAATCATAAAAATTACAAGTACAAGGTAAGATTTATATGAACATCATGAAATACATGTTTGACAAAAAAATTAATATTATAAAACAAATGAAATTCAAAATATAACATAAGTTCTAATTTTTTTTTATTTTTAAAATTCACATAATACTCTTATGTCAAATTTGAACATAACATACATAAAATATGATTTAGAAGAAAAGGGAAACGTAAGTCTATAACCTTACTCAACTATGAATTCTATTTTAATTTAAAAATTAGAATACAAATGAAATTACGCTAATGAAAATAAGAAACATAATTAGATAATACAAAAGATTGCATGAAATCAAATAAAATATATAAAATAAACTTTTAAGAATAATTTTTTTTTTTTTGAAAAGGTAACTTGTATTATAAACACAGGAATACTCAGGACGTATTCCAGTAATACTCAGGACGTATTCCAGTAATACTCAGGACGTATTCCAGTAATACTCAGGACGTATTCCAGTAATACTTACAATCAGAAATACAAAAGTGTTGCTGTTTTCCTATGAACTCCTTAAGGACTCTAACATACTAGTGATATCCTCATCTTCATGAGGATATTCATGTTTACACCAAAAATAGAAAAGAGCTAAACATTTCAGCTTCATCTTCTCCATAGAGCAGCTCTTGTTCTCAAAACATCTTTGATTCCTTTCCAGCCAAATAGTCCACCAAATGCAGGCTGGGACAATCTTCCATCTCTCCGTTTGCCCCGATTGATTTCCATCCCGATTCGAACATGCCAAAGCTTCCTTTATGCTTCCTGGCATAGACCAACTGATGCCCCTTTTATTGATGAAAATTTGCCAAAGTTTCACTATCTCCTTACAGTGTAAAAAGAGATGATTTATTGTCTCTGTCTCACATTCACAAAAAAAACATCTGGAGCACAAATCGAGGCCCTTCTTCATACGGCTATCCTGCGTGAGAACAACCTGTTTTGCTAAAAGCCAAGTAAAACAGGCCACCTTGAGGGGCACCTTAACTTTCCAGATCATTTTCCATGGCCAGTAGCTTGATTGAGTGTGTGTCCTCTGTGAGTTTCTGTAAGCTGTTCCAACTGAGAATCTCCCCTGTGTATCTGGAGCCCATAACAATTTGTCTTCTCTGTTACTGTGTTCCTTGTATCGTTCCAGGATATTTAGAAATTCAACCATTCTATTCACCTCCCAAACATTTAAAGGTCTTCTGAACTTTAAATTCCAACCTTGAGCATCTCTCATTTCTTTGACAGTGGCCACTTTCTGTGGACTCAAGTTGAATAGGTCAGGGAAACTAGCTTTAAGTGAAGCTTGTCCCGCCCAAACTTCCTCCCAAAATAGAGTTTTTCCACCATCTCCTATCTTAATTGTGCACTTGTTTATAAGTTTTGGCTATAGATTCTTGATTGTCCTCCACACTCCGGTGCCATATGGTTGTGTTGCTATGTTGCTGATCCACCTTGTCTCCATTCCATATCTAGCCTTAATGGTATCTTTCCACAGGGACTGTTCTTGTGATGCAAATCTCCACAGCCATTTCATTAGCAGGCTGTGGTTTTGCATTTTCAGATTCCTTGTTCCTAGTCCCCCTTCTTTCTTGCTGACTAAAACTTCATTTCACTTGACCAAGTGAAACTTGTGCTTATTTGAATCGCAGTTTCCTTGCCAAAGAAAATTTCTTCTAATGGCATCTAATCTGTCTCTTACACTGGCTGGCATAAGGTACACCGACATCATGTAGGTAGGCAAAGCATCAAGAACACTGTTGATGAGAGTAGCTCTGCCACCCAGGGATAAAATACTGACTTTTCCAATTGGCAAGCTTCTTCTCGCTTTTCTCCAGTACATTGTTCCATATGCCTTTTGATTTGCTCTTATCTCCTAGAGGCATTCCCAAATATATTGTGGGCAGCTCCCCTATCTTTCCTCCCAGAATATTTGCCAGGCTGTCAATTCTAGGTACCTCATTAACTGGATAGATGTAACTTTTGCCCCAATTAATGTGTAGACCTTTTTAAGAATAATAAAAAAGAAAGAAAGAAAAAAGAATTGAATAAAAAGGATAATGAATGGGCCTTGAGGCCGAAAGGGGAGGGAAATGTTTCCCACCATTTTGTACTTAGACCCATTTACTCATACTCATATAGCGTTACTGTGTTGAAGGAAATTGATAGGAAAGGATGGAAGCGGTAAGGTCTCAGAGGAAATCTTTGGTGTCCACCGGTGTTGGTTCAACACTTTCTCTCTATCGCTCTACCCCTCCACTCGAAGTCCGTCTTGAAGATTTCGAGCTTTACGCCATTGATCGCCTCCGAGGTACTCAAAGTATAAACTTTCAGATCTCATTTCCTTCCTCTGCGCTTACTAATTTTATTATTCTTAATTCAATCCAGTTCTTAAAGGTATTTCGGATGCTTTGTCTAGAGGAAAGAAGCCCGATGAAATGGAGAAATTGGTAACTCTATTTTAGTAGTATATTTTATTTCTTTCTACATTCTACAATTGGATTCATCTTACTGCTTTCAAAATTAGGTGTTGGATCTGTGGAAAACAAATATGAGGCATCAACATTCATCTGAGCTCCTTAATAAGGACATAATTTCACATTTTGTTTTGCGACTTGTTTATTGCAGGACGTGAGTACCATTTTTTGCCTTTTTCCATTTTCCATAATTCTAACAATCCATTTTTTAATATATATAACTTAATCTTTTAGGGAGGAGTTAAGAAAATGGTTTCTTTCAATTGAAACTACCTTATTTCGTTACCGTTTCCGCGATGAACCTTCTGAGATTCAGGTTTGCCACATTTTCTATTCCTCTCACAACATCTTTATGCTTATTGTTTGTGATATAATAAATTTGGACGCAGAGAGCGCTAATGGCAGAGTTTGATCTTCCATACAAAGCTGTCACCACTGCTGAATATGAGGTAAATATTTTAAAAAGATTTTTCTTCTCTTAATACCACTACATTGAAGTTTTACTTTTCGGCAATATATTGGTGATGCATATTTTATTTACGCCTATCTTGCTTATGATGCAGAGTATGAAGGAAAAATTGAACCAAGTTGCACGCGCCATAGGCCAACCTATTACAAGTAGTAGTACTCTTTTGTAATTCCAATCATGAACGTCTATTTTGATACTATTTAAGTCATTAACTTCATGATTTTGATTATTTGCAGCTGATGCTATCTATTACAAGGTATGCTCTTGACTTTTGCAATGCTTAACCCCCCGGTAAAAGAAAATGGAAGTAATAAAGGAGCCAATAGCTATGTAGCTTGGGCCCCTTTAAAATTTCTGCTGCACCCAAGTAGATCTGATAGGCTTTGGGTGTGGGATCCACACCAAATTTGGTCAACTTATTTTGGGTACTTTGGTTACATCTATGACCAAGAAATGTAGATTGATTGGGTATTTGGCTTTATTTTTGAGTTTGTGGCATCTATTCATATAAAGTATGAACACTTTGCTATACATGAGATATCTTATGAATAGAATATCAGGTATTTATAATGTATTAAATTTATTAGTTTTAGCTCAACAACTTTTAATTGATCCGATACGTATGTATAAATGTCATAATTCCCATGTATTCGCCGTACCCCAGCATCCTTGCCCACTCTGAGATTCATACCTCCGAATACTAAATTTATGTACTGAAGAACCTAACCTCTAGTTCTGCACCAGTATACCCATACTTAAGCCTGAGCAACATCAGCCAAGACAACAATGGGTCTGCATGAACATCTATGTAGAGGAGTGCAAAAGAAAGATGTTGTTGACCATATTATACTTGTATACTTCCATTTCAGGATCGAAAGAATTGTTGCCTAATAGCTACATGTGTATGAATCGACAGATCAATTTGCTTAAGAAACTTCTTTGGTTTGACCAGCATGCTTGTTGGGGATTGTAAGAAATAGAAGTGGCTACAATTTTGAGTGTAGACCTCTTGATGTGGCTGAATATTTTTCATGATTGGCTCAGTAGGAACTATAAGACAGGTTGTCAATTATATTATGCTAGGAAAATAAAGCATCAAAAAGGACTGTTTATCTTGTTTGAATGAGATTTTTGCTTTAGGAGGTTCTGGTTGAGTTTTCTCTTATATTATTTTGGTTTTAATAACTCAAGGTTCCATTTGAGGAGGTGCCAGAGCTTGTGGCAGGTCGACGAGTATTTATTCAAAAAGGGAATGCATATATCGCCATGAATCAGGTAGTTCGTTGTATTTTTATGGAAGCTGTTAGAATATGAATAAATATATAAATCCTACTTAGAATAGAGATAAGAATAGGAATCCTAATTGGAAAAAGAGTCGTAGGAATAGGAATCCTAATTTGAAAAGGAGTCCAATGTAGTGTCTATAAATAGGGTCTCAATGTAGTAATGTAGATACACAATTTCAATAATATATTTCTCCTATATTTCTCACATGGTATCAGAACAATGGTGAGAAAATTAAATCAGCCGTCACTGTGCAATTTTCCGGTGACCTGAATTGCTGCTCGAGAAGATAACATTTTTTGGTAGTGTTTTTCAGCAATTTTCTTTTTTCCTGTGGGGTTGCCTCTTAATTTCGAGGCTGACCATATAATTTTTTTCTTGATTCCAGATCAGTTTTTGGTGATCGGATCTCTTTTTACGGCAGTCAGATTTATTTTCAACAGTTCCAATTCCAGTTCTAGCAGTCAGCCATTCCAGTAATCAGATTCAGGTCCCCAAAATACTACTTCTTAGAAGGTTGTGATTGGTCCAAAGGGCGGGTTATAGACGGATTTCTCGGTTATCAAAAAAAAATAATTCTTATTTCACAATATGTCGTTCGAAATTGATATTTTTGGCTCCAAGAATATAGGAAGTTCAAGTGCTATGATCACTACAAAACCATTAATGGGAAGCTCAAGCTATTTAGCTTGGGTTCTTCGGTTGAGTTGTGGTGCAAGGACCAAGGCGCCCAAGAGCACTTAATCAACAATGCTAGTGTGGTAGATGAAAAGGCAAAGGTTAGTGAGGTAGATGATAAAGCCAAAGCACAATAGGAGAAGGTTGATGCTCAATTATGTAGTCTTTTATGGCGATCTATCGACTCTAAGTTAATGCCCATGTTTCGCTCATCCCAGACATGTTATTTAGTTTGGGAAAGGGCTCGCGCTTTAAATACTAATGATATATCTCGATTCTATGATGTAATATCTAGAATGACCAATTTAAAGAACAAGAATTTGATATCTACTTAGGATAGGTACAAGCAGTTATGGAGGAATTTGAAATGTTGATGCCCGTCACTACGAATGTGAACAAACAACAAAAGCACAAACAAACGTTGTTTCTAGTTCTTACACCTGTTGGACTTCACCCTGACCATGATTCAGGGCGTGATCAGATTTTAGCTAGTCCTACCGTACCTATAATTGATGAATTATTTTCTTGTCTACTTCGTCTAGCCGTGCATCCCAACAACAAAGTAGTTTCATCATTCACCATTGACTCCTCTATTTTGGCATCTCAAATCATAGACAAACGAATATATTAGCCTATGGAGAATTGGCGAGGAGGTCTTTTTGGAAGATCTCGATCCAAGTGTAGTTATTGTCATAAGCTTGGACACACTTGTGACATATGTCCTACTTTGTATGGTCCACCATTGAGTTATGATCCTATTGCTATAAAGGAATATAATAAGTCCCTTTGAAATTGCACAATTAAGCAAACATCTTCATTCCACAAGTAGCATCTGTTGCTCAGCCTGATCGACCACCTAATAATGCTCATATTGCTCAGGCAGAATATGATGAGTTCCTTCAGTATCAGGCAAGTAAGCAAACATCTCCACAAGTAGCCTCAGTTACTCAGCCTAATGTTCATGTTGCGGGTAATTCTTATGCTTGTGTTTCAAAGTCTAGTACGCTCGAATTATGGGTCATGGACTCGGGCGCTTCTGATCATATTTCTGGTAACATATCACCTCTGTCTGATATTGTTTAGTCACAATCTCTTCTTGCTATTACTTTGGCCAATTGGATCCAAACAAAACCAAACGACCACCTAATAATGCTCATATTGCTCAGGCAGAATATGATGAGTTCCTTCGGTATCAAGTGAGTAAGCAAACATCTCCACAAGTAGCCTCAGTTACTCAGCCTAATGTTCATGTTGCGGCTAATACTTATGCTTGTGTTTCACAGTCTAGTACTCTCGGATCATGGGTCATGGACTCGGGTGCTTCTGATCATATTTCTGGTAACATATCACCTCTGTCTGATATTGTTTAGTCACAATCTCTTCTTGCTATTACTCTGGCCAATTGGATCCAAACAAAACCAAACGACCACCTAATAATGCTCATATTGCTCAGGCAGAATATTATGAGTTCCTTCGGTATCAAGCGAGTAAGCAAACATCTCCACAAGTAGCCTCGGTTACTCAGCCTAATGTTCATGTTGCGGCTAATACTTATGCTTGTGTTTCACAGTCTAGTACTCTCGAATCATGGGTCATGGACTCGGGCGCTTCTGATCATATTTCTGGTAACATATCACCTCTGTCTCACCCCTGTCTGATATTGTTTATTCACAATCTCTTCTTGCTATTACTTTGGCCAATTGGATCCAAACAAAACCAAAAAGGGTTGGAAAAGCCAATTAACAAGATGCAAGGATTGCATCACCCCAAAAATGCTACGGAACATGGGATTCAATAAGGAGATTGCAAGCTGTCTCAATGATATGTCTATTATTCCTTTTTCCCACACCATTCTATTGAGGGGGCGTAAGGACAAGAAACTTGGTGAATAATTCCTTGGTGAGTCATAAATTTCTGAAATTGGGAGGATAAGTATTCTAAGGCATTATCCCTACGAAAAGTACGAATGGAAACACCAAACTGATGTAGTATTTCAACAAAGAAACTTTTGAATATAGAAAATAACTCAGAACGATCTTTCATTAAGAAAACCCAAGTATATCTTGAATAATCATCAATGAAACTAACAAAATAACGAAAACCTAAGGGTGAACTGACTCTACTAGGACCGCAAATAACAGAATGAACTAATGAAAAAATAGACACTGAACGGCTCTTACTAATATGGGTAAATGTAGCACGAATGTGTTTCCCAAGTTGACATAACTCACAATCTAATGTGGATAAACTAGGCAAACTAGGCACCATCATCTGTAGCTTGGATAGACTCAGGTGTCCAAAAGGTTTGTGAATTAGGGCTGGAGGATCTGTATCGGAGCATGCTGTGAAGGAATTTGAAGAGGTTAGATAGTAAAGGCCTTGTGATTCATGTCTTGTGCCAATCATCTATCCAGTACTGCTCTCCTACATGAGAAAAGAATCATCAAACAAGGTTATGCCACAATGTAGGGCACGCGTCAAACGACTAACAAATGTTAGATTAAAAGGAGAACCAGGAACATAAAAAACAGAGTCTAGAGGGACATAACATAGTGGTTTGGTATGACTCATAGTGAAGCTGATCACTCTGTGTTTAATCGGCATTCTGCACAAAATCGTTTATTTATTTTGTTGTTTATGTTGATGATATTGTTATCACTGGCAACGATCAAGATGGTATCACTCATTTGAAGCCACATCTCTTTAAGCATTTCTAGGCTGAAGTATTTTCTAGGTATTGAGGTTGCTCAGTCTAGATCAGGTATTGTTATTTCTTAACGCAAGTATGCCTTAGACATTCTTGATGAGACAAGAATGATGGGATGTAGACCCATTGACACTCTTATAGATTCGAATGTTAAACTCCTTTCAGGACAGGGGGAGCCACTCAGTAATCCTGAAAGGTATAGATGGGTGGTTGGAAAGCTGAATTATCTTAAAGTGACTAGACTTGACATCTCTCTTTCTGCGAGTGTTGTAAGTCAGCTTATGATTTCCCCTTGTGATAGTCATTGGGAAGCAATTGTTTGTATTATGCGACATATACAGTTAGCTCCTGGTAAAGGACTACTATCAAGGCCATGAGCATATCACTGGATATACAGATGCTGATTGGGCAAGATTACTCTCCGATAGACGTTCGACATCAGGATATTGTGTTTTAGTAGGAGGTAATTTGGTGTCCTGGAAGAGTAAGAAATAGAGTGTGGTTGCTCAATCTAGTGCAGAATAAGAATATTGAGCAATGGCTGCAACAATTTGTGAGCTAGTTTGGATCAAACAGCTGCTCAGAGACCTAAAATTTGACGAAATCAGTCCAATGGAACTTGTGTGTGATAATCAAGCGGCCCTTCATATTGCATCAAATCCAGTGTTTCATGAAAGGACTAAGCACATTGAGAATGACTGCCACTTTGTCACTTTGTCAGAGAAAAGATACTCTCAAGAGATATTGTTACAAAATTTGTTAAGTCGAATGATCAACTTGCAAATATCTTCACCAAGTCTCTCACCGGTCCTCGTATTAATTGTATCTGTAACAAGCTAGGTACATATGATTTGTATGCACCAGCTTGAGGGGTAGTGTTACTTAGAATAAGAATATGGATAGGAATAGGAATAGGAATATGAATCCTAATTTGAAAAGGAGTCCAATGTAGTGTCTATAAATAGGGTCTCAATGTAATAATGTAGATACACAATTTCAATAATATATTTCTCCTATATTTCTCACAGAAGCATCCAAATGAATATGTTAATATCAATATACCAATTCCTGTGACATAGCTTATTCTTGCAGGTGGTTTCACTAGTTATCACGCAGTTTCGGAGTCATCTTTCGAAAGCACTAGTGCTGACAAACAGGTTGGTTGCCCCAGTTTTGGTCTTCATGGAAAGAGGAGCATACCCATTCTTAGATAAGCAACATCTTGTAAATAACAATTATTGAAAGTAACTTCTCTTATTTTCACTATTTTAAACTTTGTTTCAAGCTGATTTCTTGTCGTAAAAATAAAATTATCCTTTCCGGAACTTGATTCTCAATGACTGCAGTGCTTCAAATTAGTTGAGCATGTCACATATTTGAAACTGGCTCGCTGAACAAATTCGTTCAGCTTCTCATCCAAGAATAAACAATATATCAGACAACAAAGAGAATTGATTTGTTTACTGCTTTATTTGTAAGCCTCTAGTCATAAGCATGTGCATTTCCACTTTGTGCGTCAGGTTTCTCATTTTCTCTTGCTTTTCTTATATCTGAGTTTATGGTTTAGAGAGACCACATTTGTCATCGGTAAGATTTCTTCTATATCAGGAACTCATTAAGCTGACTATGTGTTGTTGAGTTCATCTGACATTTCATCTAGCATGTTGCTTTTGGAATTTTATCTATTTACTCCTTTTAAAGTTAAAACTTAGGTTCCATCATTAGATATTTAGAAGTTTCAGTTTACTGATTTCAGAAAATGGACCTCAATGATCAGAGAACAGGAGAAGGACCGTTTGGTTCCTGTGAGTATTTCTAGTTTTGAAGTTGCACTCAAAGATTGTTTATGTTCCTTAATGTCTAAACCTAACTTCCCTTCAATATTTTAGATTATTGATGCCTTATCCACAAGTTACCTGGGTCCTGATTATAGCCAGGTGGTTTAGAGCTCCTTTATTATCATCTACTTCTGCAGTTGCAACGTTCTTGTTGCGTTCACTTAACTAATCCAACCTTTGTTTCAGCCGAGAGAACATGCAGAAATATCACTAAAAGACATTGACCAGATTGCTAAGAGTTCATTCCCTCTATGTATGCGTCATCTTTTCGAAAAGGTTAGAAGTTGATCAAGAAACTAAGTTCAGTAACATTGTATGTTCCTTTTAGGGGTTGCTGTCATATTATCTCTTAATCGTTGTACTTTTAAGCAGTTATGATGTTTTGGTACTGCACCTTCTTTTCCAAAAAGTTCGCCTTCACTATGGTTTATGAATTATTGCAGCTACGAGAGGATCATCATCTGAAGCATGGAGGGAGGATGCAACTTGGTCTATTTCTCAAGGTTATATTATCAGGGTTGATGAGGATTTTGCCTAAAAAAATTAAACTATTTTTTTAGATGTGATAACAGGATTAATGGAACTTCATTGCTCCGAGCACTCACATATTTTATTCCGCTGTATAGCAATCCATTATATTCATTTTTGTCTTTGATTTACACCAAAATAAATCACAAACTTTCCTTCTAGGTGATTCATCGATGTTGAATCGTATTCATGCAGTCGTTCCTCTCTCTTTATTGGTTTGGGGGAGGGGGGATCGGGGTTATTTATGACAATATATTATTGCTTTCCAATTGTTTATACAAAAAGGAAACTCAATACAACTGAATTTAGAAATTTTCTGCAAATAGGAATGCTCCAACAGACGTTCTTTGTTATTGAACAACATGTGCTAACTATTGCACATGACATAATAGAAAATGGATGATTAATAATTTGATAAACACAAACTATGCATTCAAGGATTCTGGTCAAATATATTCCTTCGAGAGAGAAAGATGTGAAGAATAAAAAGCAAAAGGATTTACCAAAGCTAGAAGGTGGTCAAAGAAATGGTTCTGGATGAGGTTAAGAAGTAATTGCTTTTAAAAAATAGGAAATAGGCTTAGTGGTATAGAACAATTTTTATCCTACAGTTTTGATCAGTCAAGAAAGAAAGTAAGTTCAGAGGAAAAAAGAAGAAAAGAGTCATAAAGTTCTCTTTTGTTCTATTAGGGCTCTCTTCTTGTCAATAATTTGTTTAGAGTTACGGATTCTTTGGTTGAAGCACGTGGATATCTACAAGAACATGAGTATTAGTTTGAGGTTCTCTCAATGAGCAATCCTAAGAATCAATTCTTCACTGTTCATTCTTTGACAGTGTTTTGCTTTATTTGTAGGGTGTTGGATTGAAGTTGGATGATGCCCTTGCATTCTGGAGAGCTGAGTTCTCCCGAAAAGTAAGCAGTATTTAGTGCTCTATGTATTTATTTTTTTACACATTGCAAGTGTTTTCCTCTGTCGAATGTAATGGACTGAACATGTCCAAACATGAGCAAGCTATTAGAGGCAAGAAGCACTGTGGAGAAGAGTTGCCCTCAGTTTTCCTTGTACATGCTATATTTGTGTCTTAGCTAGAAATAGATTTACCACTATGGATAAGGAGAGAATAGACTTGTGAACAAATGATAAGAAAGGTTGTCAGATGATATGGCTTCCACCTTCTGAAGAAGGTGGTCTCAGATGTGTTCATTTTCTCTGGAAAATTAAGTGCATAAATTTTTCTTGTAGGTTGGTGCTGAAAGATTTGATAAAGAATATGCATACAGCATAAGACACAACTATGGGAAAGAAGGAAAGAGAACGGTAAGTAACTTATTTGAAGTTGCACTGCAGAGAATGTAGAGTTCGTGAGAATGTCTATGCATTTGGTATTCCATAGTTGTGATGGAAGCTGGAACATTCTATTCTGTATTATAACTGAGAAGTACCCTGCGAAAAAACAAAAACAAATGTAACACACGAAAAAGAGCTCTAATGTCTGAAACAACCAAGAGAAATACAAAAAGAACAAATTCTTCTAGTTCTGGATATCAACTTTCATTCTGTTCTCTCTTTTAAGCAGGAAAAAAGCAGAAGAAAATGACTTCTGTCCGTCTTCTTTCAAGTTCTCTGTTCCTTTGAATGCCCATGAGTCAGCATAGAACATTGGAATAGTTTCAAGATTCTGCTGATAGATGTAAAGACTGAAAATAAGAGAGCGAATATTTCTACATCTTGTGCTATTTTTTCTTTATTGGTTGAGATTTTGCATTCTTTTCTCCCTTTGATTTCTAAACGACCCGTATTACTTTCTTGCAAGAGTGCAGGATTACACACCTTATTCTTGTCAAAAGATTATATCATCAACTCCTGGAGTTGGAGATCACCATGGCTGTCCATTTCGTCATTTCAGGTCAGACTGATCTTCTGTTGCATTTGATCTTGTTCACTGAAGTGAGCAATTGTTGCTTTTATACAACATGAGATGCTCATTGCCCATGTTTATTCCTGACGCTCTGAGACAAATTAACTTTCCGATTGCTTCTTTCATCTCTGCCAAGTGACTTTTCATGTTTTTGCTTCCATCTGCATGATGTGTAGGCTGTAGCATGTTCTTGATGCAACATGATGAGATAATGAGGTCTTCCAGGCTGTCACTGATTAAGCACAACTTCTTATTATCCTGCAATTTGCTAACAGATTTTTTGGACATCTAAGTTTTTAGGAAGTTGTATGGGTTAATGCATAGTTGTAAGTTTCTAGGAAGTCCAATTCCTACCAAAAGAAAAAGAAAAAGAAAAAGAGAGAAAAACCCAGTTGATAGTTCTGGGAGCAAGCATTTTGCTTGAATTGTAGGCCTTCCCAGTGTGAGTTTGGATTATTCTTGCTTGTGTGCTTCACTGAGTGCCAAAAAGAAAAAGAAAAACAATTAAATCCTTAATCCATGTTAAATAGAATTGAGACCATTTAGGAAGTTCAAGAGAGCTTAATCAATATCAAGGTTTAGAAAAGGTGGAATTTCCAGCTTCATTACCTATCCCCAAGTAAAGAAAAATCCCATCTCCTCAATTAGATACTAAATTCTTGATTCCTGTAATGAGCAGTTGTAGTTAGTACCTTTGAGTGTTGAAGTCTTATGGAGGGTTGGACCAATGGCGTAGCTAGGATTTTCAGGAAGGGTGTCCAAGTTATAAGTATTTTTTTTTTTTTGAAAAATGGATGTGCCAAAATTTTTCATAAGTTAAACTACGTCTTATTAGTGATTGATTTTTTTTGTGTGGAATGAATGCTCCAAAATTTTAAAAATCAAAATGTGTAACTAATCGATCATATTTAATTAAATATAAAGTGAACAAACAGTTTAAAAAATTACTGTTAAGTTTTTACAAAGGTAATGATAGCAATGAGACATAAGAACATAGAGTAGAATCAATAATTGATATATTTATTCATTTTTTATATATTTTATATTTTATATCACTAATTAATAATTTTTTTTTTTTTTTGAGAAGGTAACAACTTGTATTCTATTTCCACAAAAACAGATACCTGCCACGACAAGTTACAGGTTTCCTAATTACAATTGAGGAGGAGTATCTAGAAGATCTTCAACCCTTTTAACAAAAAATTATAATGATCCTAAGACATCCATACTTGATTCTAGATCTTCCCTATACTCCTATTTACACCAAAAATGAAACAAAACTAAGCACTTCAACTTCATCTTCTAGATATTGTTGCTCTTGTTCTGATGGCACCTGAGGTTTCTTTCTGTCCAAGCAGCCCACCAGATGCAAGCTGGTATAATTTTCCACCTATCCTTATGGTCTGACAGGTTAGCATAACTGCTCCAGATCTTCAAAGTCTGATCTATTTTCCTTGGCATTACCCAGTTCAGGCCCTTCTTACTTAGAAACATTTCCCATAGTTGAAAGGTAATCCTGCAGTGTATAAAAAGGTGGGTTACAGTCTCAGCCTTTTCTTCACAGAAAAAACACCTAGGACTTAGATGTATCCCCCTTTTCATGAGGT
>JAJOOH010010936.1:0-14805 GCA_029582605.1 Solanum gracilifrons | reverse complement strand
CAAAATCAAGAAAAATGAATATTTTAGGTGAAACATCAGGGATAAACTTAAAACTCAACAAGTGTCTATATATATATATATATATATATATATTACCCCACCCGCAAAGCTTGACCATTAGGCATTAGCTACTGAGCTTAAAACTTTATCGAAGCTCATTTTGAAGCTTCATTAGATGATTTTTGCTAAATTATTATTTATTTGAATTGAGTATTGTCATAATATATTTGGTTCTTCTTGGAGAGATTAAATTTCAATCAGAGTTATAGTTCTTTAAATTGTTGTGTTTTAAATTAAATAATTTGCTCATATTTAACGAATATTTTGAAAAAAATATTAAATTTGAACTTATAAGTTCGACCGAATTCGCACGCTCCACGCTAGTTCTGCTCCTGGTGAACATTTAAGATGGTTTAAGATGGTTGTGGGTTAAATTTTCTCTCTCATATTTGAGGTTGAATTTGAAGCTGTACATTTCAGATTTATATGTAAAGTTCAGATCTATATTTAATTTATATTCATGTCTATATTTATATATATTTATAAACAACATATAATATAATACTATATGAAAGAGGGTCGATTTTTTTCTTTAACACCACTCCTAGGCAGTCTACAACTCTTGTAAACTTCAGTCTTACACTCCTCACGAATTTAACTAAGTATAGAAATATTTAACTTAGTTCTTAGGCAATGAATCAAAGTAACAACACAACCAAAATCAATAAAAGGAAAGGTTTCATAAATTAGTCTAAGGCCAGAATCGTTCTCCTTTTCCTTAGACGAATTTCCACCCTTTATAAAATTTCTGCACAAGACAGTTACAGCAGTTACATCGGCGGTTGCATTTGACATGTGTCTAACACTTGTCTTCACAGAATTCAAATTAAGTTCCAGCACTAAATATTCTAAGAGATAAAACATATTTCGAACTAAAATACATTTTAACACTTAACCGAAATTACAACATTCTAACACTTAGAATATTTCAGCCTACTTTCAATACTTAGAATATTTCAGCTTCATTCCAACACTTGGAATTATTTCAGCCTGCTTCCAACACTTAGAATATTTCAGCATGCTTCCAACACTTAGTTTTATTTCATCTTCTGCCTTGCCAACGTCAAGTCCACAGCCTTGCCTTGCCAAGCCAACATACCGCCTTGTCTTGCCGACGACTTTGCCCACACGTAAGCCTTGTACGTTCAAGCTGCTTTGCCAACACCCAAGCGTCTTGAACTCTTTGCTGATCACTAACTCTTAGTTCACAGCTTGCACTGTTTTGTTCACATACATGCCAAGACCAATGCCCAAATCCTTGCCATGCCTGCACATCGTTAGTTTAAGCAAACTACGGGTCTAACAAACCACCCGCACCACTTGAACTCGATGTCCTCATCGAGACTGTTTTAAGATAGTCCTCGATTTGATCATCAAACTGCCAAAGGTCCTTCGCTCTCTCCCAAACCGCATCAGCTGCACTCTTGCCTTTCCAATGAATCAAGAATTCTGTCTTCGTATTCTTCTTACTTGTGCCCACCACCCGGTGATCAAGAATCTTCTCAATCTCAGCATCAAACTGTGTAGGTATTGATGGAGGAGCCCTCTTTGATTTGCTCCTATCCGGATCTTTTACATCTGCAAAGTAAGGTTTTAGAAAACTCACATGGAAAGTGGGATGTATCTTCAACCTTTCTGGCAATTTCAGTCTGTAAGCAACTTCACCCACTCTTTTCACCACTTCAAATGGGCCATCATATTGAGGAATCAAACCCCGATGTCTTGTCTTGCTTACAATTTGTTTCCATATTTGGGGAGTAAGTTTCAGTAACACTTTGTCTCCCACATTAAACTCTATTGAGCGACGATGTTGATCAGCATACTTCTTCATGCGTCGCTGAGCTTTGCGCAGGCTGTCTTGTGCCTCAGAAAACATCTCAAGTCTATCCCTTGCAACCCTGTATGCTGCTGGACACTTCTCTTGATTTTTATTTTTGGCAACATCTAATGACGTCATAGGCTGTTTGCCTAAGACGATTTCGAAAGGACTCATCTCTGTTGCAGACGACTTGTGCAAATTGTAACAAAACTGCGCAGTGTCCAACAGAGCAACCCAGTTTCGTTGACTTGCTGTCACATAGTGTCTCAAGTATTCTTCTAGCAAGTGATTTATTCTTTTCGTCTGTCTATCTGTTTGTGGATGATTTGTAGTAGAAAATTTTAACTCAGTTCCCATCATATTGAACAATGCTGTCCAAAACCTGCCTGTGAACCTTGTATCTCTATCACTCACAATATCAGCTGGAACACTAAAATACTTGACAACATACTTGTAGAATAATTCAGCAGCAATTTCAGATGAACACAAATTAGGTGCAGCAATGAAAACGAAATATTTCGAAAACCTGTCTACCACAACCATTATAGATGCCTTGCCATATACCTTAGGAAAACCAGAAATGAAATCCATGCTTACCGACAACCAAGGCCTTTCAGGAATAGGCAAGGGCTGCAACAAACCAGCTTCCTTTTTACACTCAGTCTTGTCCACTTGGCAAATGTGGCAAGTTTTCACGTACGCCTCTATATCGTCTTCCATCTTTGGCCAGAAATATACATGAGACAGTAGAGCTAACATCCTTTCAACCCCGGATGACCAGCCCAAGTAGTATCATGCGCTTCCTTCATCAAGTCTCTGCGCAGTCCGCCACCGTTTGGTACAACGATTCTCCCCCCTTTAAAATGAAGCAGATCATCCTCGATCCAATACCGTCGCATAATGCCCTCTTGCACTTGACCCATCCACTTAATATATAATAAATCATTTGCAGCACACAACCTGATTCTATCATAGAAATCAGTTTCAAGTTTCGAGATTGAATATACAGCAACAAATACCTCTTTTCGACTCAATGCATCAGCAACCTGGTTATGTTTCCCTGGTTTATGCTCCCACATGAAGTCATATTATGCTAGAAATTCTTGCCACCTTGCTTGCTTTGGACTCAACTTTTTTTGTGTTTTGAAAAATGTATTTGCAACATTATCAGTTCGCACCACAAATCGAGTTCCCAACAGATAGACTCTCCAAACCTGCAAACAATGTATAACAGCAACCATTTCTTTCTCATGAGTTGAATACCTTTGTTCTGCATCATTCAATTTTCGACTTTCAAAGGCCACAGGATGACCTTCCTGCACTAACACGCCTTCAATAGCTTTATCAGACGCATCAGTATGTACCTCAAATGGACACTCAAAATCAGGCAATTTAAGTATAGGTTCAGACGCCATAGCTTCCTTCAAATTTTGAAAAGCTTCTTGACATCGTACTGATCACACCCATTTAACATCTTTCTTTAACAAATCAGTCAAAGACGCTGCCCTTTTTGAATAACCAGCAATAAACTTCCTGTAATAGTTAGCTAATCCAAGAAACGATCTCAAATTCTTCACGCTGCGAGGTGCTTGCCAATCAACAATGGCCTGCACTTTCTTAGGATCCATCCTAACTTGGTTTTTACTAACAAGATGCCCCAAAAATTTTATCTCTTGTTGAGCAAATTCACACTTTTTCATCTTAACATAAAGTGTGTATTTTCTCAATTGAGATAGAACCATACTTAAATGATTAATATGTTCATCCAATGTTCGACTATAGATAACGATATCATCAAGATAGACAACAACGAAATCATCAAGATAGTCAAACAACACATTGTTCATCAAGTTGCAAAAAGTAACTGGAGCATTAGTTAACCCTAATAGCATTACGAGAAATTCATAAGAACCATATCTAGTTACACAAGTAGTCTTAGGTTCATCACCTTCAGCTATTCTCACCTGCCAGTAGCTTGCCCTTAGATCTAGTTTTGTGAACCAGCATGCCTTGCTTAACCTGTCCATCAAATCTTTCACCAACGGAACCGGACATTTGTTCTTCATAGTTGCTTTGTTCAGGGCCCTGTAGTCTACACACATCCTCATCGTCCCATCCTGTTTCTTTTGAAATAAAACAGGTGCACCATAGGGAGCTTTAGATGGTTGAATTAGTCCAGCATCTAACAATTCGTTTAACTGTTTACGTAACTCAGCCAATTTCTTAGGAGCCATACGATAGGGAGCTTGTGCAGGAGCAACAGTTCCTGGCAGCAATTCAATCTTATGATCAATGTCCCTCCGTGGTGGTAACTTCTTTGGTAATTCAGGCGGCATCACATTGACAAATTTTTCCAGCAATTCAGCTACACAATCAGGCACGTCTACCTTAACATCAGGTTTCAGTTCGACCAAGGCAGCAAGTATGGTTTCATCCCCTTTCTTCAACCCTTTGTCGATTGACATAGCAGAAAGCAACATATCCTTGTCTTTCTTCTTTGCAACTTTGTTGACATTTCCAAACGGATAAACACCTTTCACAAACCCAGCATTGTCCTCATTCATAATCATCATCCCATCTAAGTGTGGGAAAGGAACAAACTGGAATTTCTTCAAGAAATCAATTCCAAGTATGATCTCAAAATCTCCTAACGGCATCACCATCAAGTTATGTTTTCCTACCCAATTCTCAGTTGACATAGACACCCCATAAGCCATGCCCACAATGGCTTGTGCCTTAGCATTAACTGTTTTGACGTAGGAAGGACTTTTAGTCAACTTAAGTCCCAATTTTGCAGCAATGTTAACATCAATGAACGTATGAGTAGCCCCTGTATCAGCCATGGCTATCACACATTTTTCCTTAATTTTCATTTCTATGTGAATCAATGAAGCATGTGGATTTGAAGTCTTGGATGCCCCTTCAATATTATTAACCAACGTAATATAATTGAAAGACAAACCTAACGGATTCACCATAGCAGCCACAACTTCCTCTTCCTCTTCATCTTGATTCAATTTTCCAGCAAGCAAAGCGTTCACCCTCTCTCGATTTGGACAAGACTTAGCCAAATGAGGACCACCACAAGTATAGTAGCCCTTTGAACTACCATCCTTGTTCTTTGGTCTATTTTCTTTATTTCCTTCCTTCATTGGTGCTTTCCCTTTATCGTTAGTATTATCTCTGTGATTCTCCCTTTTCTAGTCCCCTTTCTTCTCACCTTTTTTCTTAGGTTTTGAAGTAGAAGGAACATAAACAATAGGTCGAGTCGTCCGAAAATCCATTAACGAATCTGCAGCAGCAATTGCCCCTGGCAAATCCTTGACATTCTGCCTTCGAAATTCGTTCTGAGCCTAAACTGGCATACCCGAAATGAAATTGTGTAATTTAACCTCATCAGACATATTTTGGATGTCTAACATCACTGAGGTAAATTCTTTAATGTAATCCCGCACTGAACCAGTTTGCCTCAGCCTTTTCAATTTGCCCCTTGCAAGCCATGAAGCATTGCTAGGAAGAAATTGATCGCGCATTTCTTTCCTCAACTTAGTCCACGTATCAATTTTGGATCGTCCAGCACTTTCATCGTCTGCATTCCGAGTTCTCCACCAAAGTTTAGCATCACCAGTCAAATACATCGTAGTGATATTTAACTTATCCGTTTCAGGCACCCTTACAGCAGTAAAATACTGTTCCATATCCCAGATGAAGTTTTCCAGTTCTTTTGCACTCCTTGCGCCACCAAAAGCTTTTGGTTCCAAAATTTTAAACCTTAGACGATTCCCCACGGATTGAGCCTAACGTAGTCATAGCCCGACATAATATAACCACTTCTGCGCGAAGGTCTTCGTTCTCCTTGTGCAGTCCATCCAATTGTAATGTCGTTGCTTCATGAAAATTTAAGTCTTCTGCCATGCATTCGTCTATTTCATGACGATACTCATTGATTTCAGACTTTATTTTCTCAGCGTCAAGAGATCTACCAACGTTGGGTCATCCATTCGTTCATCAGTAATCCCAACGAAGGCCTCTACTCTGCGTACCACTTCCCGAAGTTCTGAGTTTGTCACCGTCGTTCAATCGTGCTCTGATACCAATTGAAAGAGGGTCGATTTTTTTCTTTAACACCACTCCTAAGCAGTCTACAACTCTTGTAAACTTCAGACTTACACTCCTCACGAATTTAACTAAGTATAGAAATATTTAACTTAGTTCTTAAGCAACGAATCAAAGTAACAACACAGCCAACATACGGGAACTCTTCCCAACCTTTATTAATATCAAAATCAATACAAGGAAAGGTTTCATAAATTAGTCTAAGGCCAGAATCGTTCTCTTTTTCCTTAGACGAATTTCCACCCTTTATAAAATTTCTGCACAAGGCAGTTACAACGGTTACATCGGCGGTTGCATTTGACATGTGTCTAACACTTGTTTTCACAGAATTCAAACTAAGTTCCAGCACTAAATATTCTAAGAGATAAAACATATTTCGAACTAAAATACATTTTAACACTTAACCAAAATTACAACATTCTAACACTTAGAATATTTCAGCCTACTTTCAATACTTAGAATATTTCAGCTTCATTCCAACACTTAGAATTATTTCAGCCTGCTTCCAACACTTAGAATATTTCAGCATGCTTCCAACACTTAGTTTTATTTCATCTTCTGCCTTGCCAACGTCAAGTCCACAGCCTTACCTTGCCAAGCCAACATACCGCCTTGTCTTGCCGACGACTTTGCCCACACGTAAGCCTTGTACGTTCAAGCTGCTTTGCCAACACCCAAGCGTCTTGAACTCTTTGTCGATCACTAACTCTTAGTTCACAGCTTGCACTGTTTTGCTCACATACATGCCAAGATCAATGCCCAAATCCTTACCATGCCTGCACATTGTTAGTTTAAGAAAACTACGGGTCTAACACTATACCACTTGCATTAGTCTATTATCTTCTTATAAATCACAACCACCAAATCCTCCCCCCCCCCCCCTTAAAAAAAAAGCAACAAATACTCATTGTTTTTTCTTATTGAAACTTATATATGTTAATAACAATTAAATGATGATTGGGTCCTTCTTAGGAAATTTTTATCTAAATTTGAGGAAGTTCAGTAAAGATTTAAGGTATGTTTGGTATGAAGAAAAATATTTTTCTGAATAATAACTGATTGTTTTTATTTAATAATTAATGTTGGGTTAATAAGAAGAAAATATTGTCCCAAAAACATTTAGATATAATCTAAACAAATATTAAGACATTGAACCTCTGTCTCGATGCACACCTCACCCCAACACTGGTTTGAGACATGACCCAAACCTACATTCTGACTTAGATCTTGATCCTCAACTGACCCTGGCTTAACCCTAACTCGGGACCCCATAATTGACCCCTGCCACAACCAACGATCAGACGTAGAGTACTCATGATCAAACACCCAACCCCTTCTCAAGACCCAATTCCTAACGTGAGATATGACTCTCTATGCTGTCTTAGGACCCAAATCCTAACCCTGACCCGACACTCGACTCTAGACTCTATCACATCAAACTAGGACCTAACCTCAATCTTGACCTTATACCCAACTCCTAACCTCGACCCAAAATCCGACTCTAATCCTGACTCAGGACTTGACTACCTACGTCGACCCGAGACCCAAATCTCAACCACATCCCCATTCTCGATACGGTTTTTGACTCGGGACTCGACCTAAACCAAACCTCGGACCCAACCACGACCTGATATTGACTCTAAACATTGTCATATCAAACTACGACCTGACCACGATCTCAACCATATACCTAACTTCTAACATCTACCCAAAACCCGACTCTTATCTCGACTAAGGACCTAACTCCCTACCTTGACTCAGGACCTAACTCTCATCATGTCATCCACAACCCACTCCCGACCTCAATTCTTACTCGGGACTTGACCTCGACCAAACTCGAGACCCAAACATGACCAAATATTAACTCCCGACACTCTACTCTAAACGCTGTCACATTGAACTAAGGCTTGACCTTGATCCCAACCCTATACCCAACTCCTAACCTCGACCCAAAACCCGACTCTGATCCCGACTAAGGACCCAACTCCCTACCTCGACTCGGGACCCAACTCTCAACCCCAATCCACTTACGATCCTGATTCCAACTTGGGACTCGACCTCGACCAAACCTGGTACCAACCACGACTTGATATTGACTCCCGACCCTTTACCAATCTTACAACTCCTGACACCAACCTAGGACTATATCGGACCCAAGTCCCGAATCTCAACCTTGACTCGGGTGCTTACTCTTGATCAAGATCCAACTCTTGACCCTAACTTGAGACCTGAACAACAATTCAAATCTCGACCTAGGACTCGACTCCTAATCTTAGACCCAATACTCGATCCCAACTCAAGATTCAGGACCTGACTCCTAATATTGACCTTGGATTTGACTGTGACACTGACAAAAAACTCGCCCCAACCCTGAACCTTGCCTCAACTTGAGATTGGGGTTGGGAATTGGTTCTCGAGTTGGGAGACTGGTTCTAAGTCGGGGTTAGGGTTCGGAATTAAGTCTTGGTCAAGAGTTAAGACTTGGGTCAGGGTTGAGAATCGAGTCCTAAATGTGGTCTTGAGGGTGAGGTGGAGTGTCACGATCGGGTCATGATCTTCATGATTCTTATTTCAATTTCATCAATTGTTAGGTTGCTTTGACTATTTGCTATATTTTCCTTATTTTAATTTAAACAATAATATTGTTGTCCTGTGTTATTTGAAAATTGAGTAAAAAAAATCATCTATTTGACTTTGATCTAATACTACATTCATCATTTGAAAAAACGTCTCGTTTTACTCTACCCTTGACAAAACTTCAATCTAAAGATAGTTTTAATTATAATAAAAATTTGAGGAACAAATCTCTTTGTTCTAAAAAAGTGTTGGACATGTGGAGTCCACCCATTTTATATTGGGACTAATCTTTCCAATAATTACTTCAAGATGTAAATTAAGTTAGCTGATTTTAGCTTTTAAGTCTATTAAATAGAATATATCTTTTAAACATTTCAACAATATTATTTACTATTTAAAATATACCAACAAAAAATGAGATGACAGAAACCAAATAACAGCTCCAAATAAGGTGGGATGATATATATACAATGTACACAATGAAATTACACAATATTCATAAAATTATGGTCCTTAACAATATTTACTCACCAAAATAAAACCTCCTCACCCATTACAAAACAAAAAAAATAACTAAAAATTCACCAAGATTTTAGAGCAACTAAATACAACAGAGTTTAGAGAAACAAATTATGGAAAAATGTCATTCCAGAAGGAGTCATCAATACCCTCATGATTAAGTTGTGATAATGTATTAGGGTCATAATCTTGATTAACATGAGCATCATTAGCTTGATCTGGAGAAGAAGGAGTAATTAGTGAAGGAAGTGAGTTATTATAATCTACTTGTGTCTTTGATGAAATGTTGCTTAGTCCTTCAAAATTATCCACCTTTGAGTTTAATTCACTTTGATAATTAGATAATTCTGATGAATTTGAAATGCAAGAAGTAGAATTATCCAAATTTGGAATATTACCACATGAATTTACTAGCAAAGAATTCAAGAATTGGGTGTTTGTAGCAACATTATTTGTTATAACATGACTTGAACTTGTTGCAAAATTTTCATGAAAATTGGTGGAAAGTGGATTGTTTGTATTTATGGGTGTGAAAAGGCTATGTACTAGTTGTTGAATTTTGGCTATTTCTGTGACTTGTGCTTGTAATTTAAGAGCATATGCTAAGGGATTAATATTATTCATCAGATGATGATTAATATTATGTTTAGAAGTAAATTGATGAGAAAGATTTATGAGGAGATTGAGGTCAGAAATTGGTTTATGAGTCCTGGGGTCAATTCCCAATCTTAGTAGTTTTTTCCTTAGATGAGTGTTGTAGAAATTCTTGATTTCATTATCGGTTCTTCCTGGTAGATGAGCTGCAATTTTTGACCACCTACAATTGAAAAGTTGATACATGAGTTTAACTTTTATACATTGACACTACTATAATTCTATGAGTTAACTTAAAATATAACTTTTACATTTCAATCCATGTGACATAGTTTGATTCGAGACAGAGTTTAATAAGCGTATCTTGATATCTTTGTGACTGTTAAAACTTAAAACATATCAATATAAGCGTAAAATGAAAACTTTAAAATTATTTTTTTTCCAAAAATCAAAAAGTATAATTTCTTGAAAAATGAAAAATAAAACTTTTTTTCTAAATGAGTCAATAAAGAAATAATACCGCATAAAATGGAACAATAAAGGAGTATATGACTGCTAGTAGCCTAATTAGTAGTATAAGACTAATTATTTGCTACAACAGATTAAAATACATAAATAAAAAATAGTGATAAATATATACTTACTTGTTTCCAAGAAAAGAATGTAGGTTGATGATGATTTCTTCTTCTTCAATTGAGAATTCTCCTCTTTTAATATCAGGCCTTAAATAATTAGTCCACCTTAATCTACAACTTTTGCCACATCTATTTAAACCTGCTTTTTTTGGAATTAATTGCCAATTAGTATGGCCATTTTTTGTAATATAATCCATCAATTTCTCATCTTCTTCACTTGTCCATGGCCCCTTCTTTAAATCTTCATCAACTTTACAACATGGATATCTCCCCATTTATAAATATGAAAAGACAATTTTTTATATATATTTTTTTAATTCTGGATCTTTGATAGAGAGAATTGGAATCCTTAGAAGTATAAGTTTACGAGATAACAAAGTAAAGAAAAGATGGTTTTTATAATTGCATGGATATAATTTTTTGTTACATAAGGTCAAACATATTTTGTCATAATTTAATTAATATAGAGCAAGCTTGAATTGACACGGCAAGGAATGTAATAAAGTCATCCAAGAGAACCTTGTTGGCTTAATTCAGCAAAAGGAAGAGCCAAGACAGTTGTTATATTGGTTGAATTAAAATAAGGAGTAGGTAATAGTGTCAATTTCATAGACATATATACAGGAAATTAGGGGTTAAATGGGCGGATTAGTCTGAATTTAGGCGGGTCATAACTCAGTTTGTTTAATTCTTAGTAATTTTTATTTTTTTATGGTGAAATATAATATATCAAATTTGACAAAATTTCTCATAGAAAAATTTAGGCTACATATCAACTATTTTTTTATGTGGGCCCCTGAAATAAGCTGAGCTAATAAATGGACCAGTCAATAACCAATCCAAATGTACAGGTTGAGCGAGTTATATTTTCATGGATTAATTTTATTACCTCTATGCAAGAAATGCATCTTCGATAACTGTTTTATATAGATGTGTTGAAAAGCTAACAAAACATTTTTTACTACTCCTTTGTTCACTTTTATTTCTCTATAATCGACTTTGCATTCCCCATACAAAATAATAAATAAAGTGCATATTTTATTATAATTCTCATAGTCTCAATGGACTTGGAATGGCAGCTTATTAGAGTTATGCAAGTATACGTTATGCATGTTTTCAATTAAATATAGGGGGATAAAGTTGGAGCATAGAATTCCAAGTATTTCAAGATGATTTTGATGAGAAGATGTTGTTTGCAAATGCCATATTAATTTTATACATGGATTATTTACTTTTTTAACTAGCTATCAAGCATTATAGAACTTATGCAGAAATTAATACATGAATCCTTAATGTTAAGAGTAAAAAAGGAAAAATAAAATTATCTTACTTTTGCTGTAAAAACTTGTTATTAGTATAGTGCACAGGTAAAAATAAACTAATTAATCAAGAAGTATTGTTCCAATTTCTGTGTCATAATTATGGTTTAAAACTCTACAAACTGGGATTAGTTCAATAAAAATCAAAAGGAACAAAAGGTATCACCTGAAATGGACAAAGATTATCTGTGGATGTATTGTTAATCAATTTTTTAAGTAGTGGTTAAATGATTTAAGTGAAGTCGAATTATTGTGATCTAGCCACTTTGGTTTGACTTCAAAATGAGATCCAACTTTTAATTTAACTTATATCATCAAATTTGCGATACTAATTTAAATTTATTGAATCTTTGAGTATCTTGGTAACTATTTTATTATGAGGCACAAGATAAAAACTTTTGTTAGAAGATAATTATACGTTGAAGCGTGTCATCATCTTATCTAAAAAAATTAAATAATAGCTTAGCTTTACAAATCAGGTAATTTATCCCAATTTAAATTGTGAGCTAAAATTTATCTCATATTTAGTTGAAGGTACTAGTAAAAATATGTCTAATAAATAAATATTATAATCTAGATAATTTATATTCCATATATAAGATAGATGTAGAATGTATATCTTAACGCACCTTTTCACGTGTAGGCTTGTTTTTTTTTTTTTATGAATCAAATAGATGAAATTGTACTTTTTTTTTAATAAAGTGACGATAAAATTTAAATTTAAAGCCTCTATCTGCTTTGACATCATAATAAAGTATGTTATTATTTCCCCTAAAACTTTAAGGGGTCCTAAAGCACAATTTTTTTACTTGTTTGTGTCAATTGAAGAAGGTCCATGAACTTTTATTATTACTAGCTTTCCATAAAGCTTTTGGCCTAATAGGTTATCACGAGTCATATTATACCTAAATTATCCAAAAGTACCCACCCCTAGAGGGTAGACATGCACCTAATTAAAATGCATGCCAAATGATGATTAGTTTAAATTTATTTTCTTTCAAATATGTTTTGATTTTAATTACAATTTGTAGAAAAAACATAATCATTTTTGTCATTTTCAAACTATGTATATAGGGTATAGTATTAGGTACTGCTTTGTCTCTATATCTAATCTACACTTTGAATATATTTCACATGTTTAGCTCTTTACATACGTATACTCTTGCCGACTTTTTCTAGATATTTCCATGGCTGCTTTCAATTTAACAAAATGGCATTGTAATTTTGGATTAATGTTATCAACGAGGATCGTGGTAGAGTAGTAATTAATATTTTTTTATCATTAATTAGGGATTTTGGATGCGAGTCTTGTCTAAGAATTTTTTTTTTGTGAAGGAACGTTTGGAATTTTTCGACGTAAATTTATATTTAATCGGATTTCAAGGTGGATATTGAATATGGTACCGTGGAAAAAACCCAAAATATTAATTGTTGCAGATTAGAACTTAATTAATAAGAAGTCAATTTTACATTTTGTGAACGTTACATAGTAAAGAATTCTATGATAATAGTAAAATTCAGGGGTGTCAAATTGGTGGGTTGGACTAAATTTCAGATGTTAAAATGGATTGAACTGATAAATGAACGAGTTATTGACCTGCTTAAATATTATTTGGGTCTGAAGCAAGTTGGGCTGAAAATGAGCTAAAAACTGATTATATAACTCAACCGGTCCAATATTACTAAGTTTTTTAGTCTTATAATTTATTTAAGTACTTAATAAAAAAAATTCTTTATATTATGATAATTAAAAATATATCAAATAAAAAAAATTATCTTTTTAAAAATATTTAGATAATATTTCTCACAAGTCAATTCATATTGCATACTAACTTGATTTTAAAAAGCTTGAACTAAGCGGATCAAAATAAACCTAGGGCAAAGGGTCAAATATACCCCTGTACTATTGGAAATAGTTCAAACATATCCCTAATTATACTTTCAGGCTAAATATACCCCTTTCGTTATACTTTTGGCACATATTTACCCTTATAACTAACATAGGGACACATGTACAACTAGGATTAAAATAAAATATGGAAAAATTAATGAAATACACATCTTATGTTTCCCTTATTTCCAATATTCCCTTCTATTTCTAAAACCTCTAAAATCTCTTATTTCTCTCCTAATTCTAAATTATTTTATAATGTATCCGAGCTACATATTATGTATCGGGTTTATTTTATAATGTATCCGAGCTAGTGTTTAATGTATCTAAGCTACATATTATGTATCCGATTTGTTTTACTTTTTCAGAGATTAATGTAATTACAAACTAAATAGGGATACATTGTAATTTCATATGAAAACTATGTGATTCCAAAAATTTATGCTTAAAATAAACCATCCAATTTAAACCATACCCAATTGTAAGGTAATCCGCAGGGGCGGCTGTAAAGGCTTAAAAAAAAGTCTTTTGCCTTAGGCCCCCAATTTTAGGGGGCCTCATTTTTTAGTTAATTAGGTAGGATTAAATTAAAAAAAATAATATTAGAACTAAGACAATAAATGCAAAGGCCCCATTTTTTAGATAATTAGGAAGGATTAAATTTTAAAAAAAATTGCTAGAACCAAGACAATAAATGCAAAATGGCTCAATGAAGTGATAGTATGATATACTCCTTCCGTTTCATAAGGAATGACCTGGTTTGACTTGGTACGGAGTTTAAGTAAATAAAGAAGACTTTTGAATCTTGTGGTCCTAAATTAAAGTTATGTCAAATGTACAAAATTGCCCTTAATCTTGTGGTCTTAAACATGTCACGTCGAAAGCAAAAAGTAAAATGTTATCAAAAAAGGAAAGAGGTCATTCTTTTTGAAACTGACTAAAAAGGAAAGGAGGTCATTCTTTGTGAAACGGAGGGAGTATATGATTATGACTTTTTTGATTTTTCAATAAAAAGTTGTGTACTTTTATTTTTAGTGTACAAGTTATCTTTTTTTTTTTTACCTTATTTTTTTCTAATTTTATTTTTATATATTCTATCATCCTCCCTTCTATTTCTTCTCACTTTCTTTATTCTAATCTTACATCTCTCTCTTATTCAAAGCTTAAAATTTACTCATTCTATTGATAGTTTATATTTTAAATTTGGAGAAAACTATATTGCAGCAGCCCGATTCATTTTTGGAAATCAAGTCTTCATAGCTTTTAAATTCGATA
>JAJOOH010010935.1:0-23558 GCA_029582605.1 Solanum gracilifrons | reverse complement strand
AGATAAAAGGTTATATGTTATTAAGAAAATATTTATTATTTTAAAATGCAAAAAAAAAATCTGAAATAAAACTTAAAATATTAAATAATATTTAAATGATAAATTTTAAAAAAAACTTCCGTACTTCGAGTTTTTAAAATAAATAATTTTAATTTAAAAGTTCTTCAATTTGTTTAGAAGTAGGAGTGTAATGGGAAGTATTAAAACTTCCTATTTAGTTGGGTATTTTTTTTAAATTCAAACTAAAGATTAAAAAGCCATATTTTTTTTTCATACGTGGTTTATTTTAAAATAAATAATTATAATTTAAAAGTTGTTCAATTTGTTTAGAAGGGAGAGTGTAATGGGAAGTTTTAAAACTTCCTAATTAGTTGGATAATTATTACTATTTTTTTTCAAAATAAAGATTAAAAGGACATATTTAGTTGGCTGCTTTTTTTTTTCAAAAAAAATACATTGTTATTAGTATTATTATATTATATTATATTATTATTATTATTATTATTAGTTTAATTTAAACAGAAATCTATTATTATTATTATTAGTTTGATTATTTTATATATAGGTAAAGATAGAACTTACAGATTATAGGTTATATTAAGATAACTACTGATAAAATAAAAGATTATAAACACATTTTTTTTTATTGATTATAGGACTCCGTAGTAAAGGATGGAGAGTTATGAAACTAATTTATCTAAAACTAATTTTTCCATTAATGTGTGTGTAGGAACTTTTAAACTAATAATAATAATTATTAAGATTAGACTAAAATATATAATTATGCACAAGAAAATAATCCGAAATTGATTTTGTTTTCACGCATATTTGCTTTTTAATTAGATTTTTAACAGTTAATAAATTAATTTTATATAAAACATAAGTAATAACAATATGTTTTATGTTTCAAGCATGCATTTATAATATAAATTTTTTATGCAATTAAAATTAAACTTGAATGAATTAAAGTATAAAATATTGAGAACTTCTTAAATTATATATCAATTAAAATGAAAATAAATTGTTAATTGGTATTTTTTTTTTGTTTTTTAATTTTTTATATTTAACTTGTGTGTTTTATGTCAATTCACAGTTTCTATTGCATTACTTTTTTTTGTTAAATTTCAAATGTCAGTTTTTATGTTTTTTTTTTACGAAATACAGTTTATAATATTTATTTTTTTAAAATACTGCAAGTATAGGTACTTTCATTACAAAATACAGTTTAATAATATTTTTTTAAAAATAAAATACTGCAAGTATAGGTACTTTCATCCCAAACCCATCCTGTTTTAGGATATAGTCTTCTAGCATTGGTAAGAAAAGTCTAAACTAAAAACATATATATCACTTTCAAGTAATTAAAAATAAAATAATCTAATCCAATCAAATTTTAATAAATTTAATGAAAAGAAACAAAGAAAGTACATCTTCTTTTAAATGGAGTAATAAATTATCTACAACTGCAAATCAATAATTAGATGAGCATCAAACTGATTCAGATTAACTTCAGTTGATTAAAGGTTTACAACAACTTCGAAGTAGATAATCAAAGATAACAAACGAAGACCTTCACATAATACTCTATGATTTGCACATAAATATTTGATAAATAAATTTAAGAATAAACAAAACAGAGGGTATATGTATTAATTCTAATTTTTACCTTTTGAATGTTTGACAAATACTGTTTAGGTATAATTAGAGTTACTTCAATAACTCAATATTTGCATATAACCTTGTGTTCTTCTCGCAATCAAAATCCTCACTTGACCTTTTCTTCTTGTAAAATCATCTCCAAAGAGAGGTATTTCTACTTTGAATTTATCAGGAACTATCCACAATCGAATAACACAAACTTTCAAGTTCCAATGCATTGATTTGGATGTAATTTTTGAGATTGTGTTAAATTGCAAAGCCACTTATTGTTGAATATAGGAGAACAATGTAAAGTTATTACTGGAAATATCTAGATATAGTACGTGACTTTCAAGATGCAGTGAAAAGTGTAGTTAAAAATTCCTTGTTTAGTGGATGGTTATTGAGAAGTTATCTTAAGGAGTTATAAAACTGCCTTATTTGTGTTTATCTGTAAAAATATATTTATTTTTTATATAAATTTTAAATACAAAATATTGATATATTTAGACTCCTTAGGTAAAATATATACTCATTTATAATAAATGAGTATATTAAAAATGATAAAATTGTGAATCCAATATCTGTAAAATTATATTTATTTTTTGACATAAATGTTAAATACAAAATACTGATATATTTAGACTCCTTATGTAAAATATATATTATAAATGAGTTTATTAAAAATGATAAAATTGTGAATCCA
The DNA here is from genome assembly GCA_029582605.1 of Solanum gracilifrons. Classification (NCBI taxonomy): domain Eukaryota; kingdom Viridiplantae; phylum Streptophyta; class Magnoliopsida; order Solanales; family Solanaceae; genus Solanum; species Solanum gracilifrons. The sequence goes on along the minus strand of JAJOOH010010935.1, from coordinate 21,214 downwards.
ATTTTCCTTGATTAAATGATTTATAAAAAATGATTATTTAAAATTATATGTAGTTACGTATAAGTAAATGGGTCTAAATCTAAAATATCTAAAAGCTAAAATATACTAAAAAATTGTGGTATTGTAACTACCGTACAATTACATAGGATCTAATTGTAATTAAATTATTGATATGTTTCAATATTTATTTAAATAATTATTTATTATTGATTATTTAAAATTATTTAACATTTAAAATTCAAAAAATTATGGTAATGACATGTGTCATTTTTTCTTCTCCTTTTATATATAGATAGATTAAGTAATATTAATTAATGGCTGAAATCAACCTTTTTAACATCCGGATATTATCTCTAGCTAATATTAAACTAAAAATTAACTTTTAACGAGTGGAAAAAAAAATTCGTTACAAATATATTTTTAACAACCAAATTTGAACCTGATCGCTAAGAATTTGTTGTTAAATGTCAAATTTCCTGTAGTGATCTCAGTTGTATATAAGAATACAAAAATAAACTTTATTTGGGAGATTCTGTAACCAACAACCATCACTATGAGTTATGTGATGATACAACATCTCGCCCACACAGCCCGAACTGTCCTATAACTTGTCGGGATATAGAATGCCTCAACTAAGTGGATCCACTACTCTATGCTAAAAAAACATTAAGGAATCATCTATCAAGTATGACCCTTTCTACTCACGATGGCTACATGGTTTATGGAGACTTGAGTTATTCTGAACTCGTCCCCATATCGGTGCTCAATACTACTCCCAAAATATGCTCAGCTCATATGTTCAAAAACATAAATCTTTCGATGTGTATTGAGGTTATTACTCAAAAACTTCTCTCTTAAAAGAGATGGAACTCAAAACTACTCATGAAAACTCATTTGGAAATCGGTGTTTCCTCTCATCTTAAATGTGAAAACATTTGATCTTTCGGAGTACTTAGTCCCCACATATCATTTTAAAGAGATTAACTCAACTCCACTCTTTCTCAAACTCAATGCTTTAGTGTTTAAAACAAGTTTAAAATGATTGTAAAAGACTTTTGAAAGACTCTAAGAACTCCCTTGACTTGACTCTTAGCTCTACCTTGAATTTGAATTATTGATTCAAGGGTTATGATCTCATGATATAGATTATCTCTCGATGTTTACACGTACCTTATAGTGTAGAAAACAACTAGAAAACATAGGTACGATTCGAGGGAACTCACACGGATAGAAGAGGGAAAGGGTAGAGGACCTGGCGACCCTGGCGTACTGAGTGGCACAGGGCGCCAGACCTTATCCTGCAGAACCTGGGTTGGGGCGCACTGAGTGGTGCGGCACCCCAGAACCCATCCTACACACTCCTCATGTTGGCTCACTGAGTGGCGCGATGCGCCATCCCCCTACCCAGAAAACCCATGAATTTTCTTGTTCTTTTTTCAACCCTAAATTGTCTAGATTCTATTGGTTTCTTCCCTAAACACTTAGATTTGAATACCCAACCAAATTATACAAGAATCTACCCAAAACAACATTAAATCACATCAAATCATATCAAGAACTCCTCCAAAACCAATAAATCAAGAATCAAATGAAACTTCAACAAAATTCATCAAGAACTTATATACTCTACTTTCAAGAATATAAATAGGTAAACGGGTCAAATGCCCCCTCAAGCTTTAGCCATATTTCCAACTACACACTTAACCTTTGTGGAGGTCCTATTACCCCCATGGACCTTCTTTTTTTATATTAGTTCACCCTTAAACACTGATGTGTCCACATACGTGAACTCACCTCCGTGAGGCATGTGACAACGTAATAAAATATTCATGTGGAGTCCAAATAATCCTCCCAACGGTAACTTTACTCTTTATTTAACCATACATTTATTTTTTTATTCTTTTCCCAATTCGTTTATCTCCATCTCTTTTGTTCTTGAACAAAAGCTCTCTTCTTTGTTCTTCATCCATCATTTTCAAAGCTTGAGTTTAGTTATTGTATCTTCTCCAACTAAGATTGAATTTAGGGTTTGCAATTTTCTTGAATTTCATATTGAACAATCGAAATCTTCTCAAATTCGACAGCTTGATTTTTTTTTCACTTTGTGTTATTAGGGTTAGTAATGTCAAACACAAAATTGAATAAGATTTGCATGGAAGAATCAGACCCAATGCTCAAAATCATAGTATGATGCAAACATGGAAGTTTGTTGCATATGCAGACTTCTTGGTCGAAGTCGAATCCCGGAAGACGATTTTGGTCTTGCCCCTACTATGGTGTATGTGACTTTTCTTCAATTGTTTGATTTTGTTAGGTTTAACTGATGTGAATGTTATTAACATTAATATTATTATTTTTTCAGGAGAACAATTGTAATTTTTTTCGATGGAGAGATAGAGAAGTAATCGATCCAAGATCCCAATTTATCCTCCCAAAATTGGTGAACAAAATCAAAGAGTTGGAAGATGAAGTTTGGAGGAGATAGATTCAAATCAACGAGCAACAAGTTCTGATTGATAATTTGACATTAGAGAAGAGGTTCAAACGAAGAAAGTTGAAATGGTGTACGTTTGATTGGAAGGACATTTTGTGTATTTTGATTTGTGTTGTTGCCTTGTTCATCAACAACCTATTTCAAAGTAGGGTTCATTCAAGTATTGAACTAATTGAATTGCCATAACGTATGTGAGTAGTAATTAGTGAAAAGAGTTGAAACTCTCTTTTGGTTGTCATATGTAAAATGAGAAATTTTGTATATCAATATCATGAATCTTTTCGGATAAAGTAGTTGATATAGTAGTTTCTATATTACAACAAATAAGGGAGAAATTGAATAAACATAACACCATTTGTAAAATAGAAGGCCTTAAATAGACATAATCGATTGTAAAACCGGCCTCACATAAGGTCAAACTACAATCAAAAACCAAAAACCAAAAACAAAAACATAATTTGATGTTCAATACTAATACATCATCATTCAAAATGGGAAATATTTTCATGCCTACTTAAAACAGTACTACAATATCATTACTTCGTAGATTAGATTGTTTGAACTACTTCCTCTTGATTTTTTTCTTTGTTTCTCTCTCATTTCTTGAAGTTTTCTTGTTGAGATTGCTGCTTTTCCATTCCATTTCAACTTGGGTGTAGTACTTGGTTTGTAACCAATATCACCAGTAACATCAGCAAATTTTGTCACCTCTGTTGTACCAGTAGAGAAAATCTTACAACTTGACATCCCAGGTTGTATTCAAATTATGAAATAATTAGTGAGTGAGTGAGTTTGTAGTTAAACATAAAAAAAATAGTATAATTGAATCAATACAAAACACTTACATTAAGATCTTTGAATCCATTTTCAGCTTGAAACACACCCATTCCAATGACTGCTTGCCTTTTGTATGAGGTTGTGCTTCCCCTACCCCTTCCTCTTCCTTTGTTACTATTAGTTAACTGGTAATCAACAGGTGTAGAAGATCCAACATGGTAATTAGCAGGTGATGGACATGTAAGAGGTGCACTAGCTGCTGCAGGTGGTCTTCCTCTTGCACTCTTTGCAGGTGCTGCAGATGCAATAGGTGTTGCAGGTGCAATAGGTGGTCTTCCTCTTGCACCTTTTGTAGGTGCTGCAGATGCACTTGGTGCTGCAGGTGGTCTTCCTCTTGACCTCTTTGCAGGTCCTGGAGATGCACTAGGTGCTGCAGGTGGTCTTCCTCTTGACCTCTTTATAGGTCCTGGAGATGCACTACGTGCTGCAGGTGGTCTTCCCCTTGACCTCTTTGTAGAATGCTCACCTTCTGTTTGTGCTTTCTATAAATATAGTTAAAAATAATTGTAGTTATTACATATGAGATCTCTATCACATACCAAATTAAAGTTAAAGATGGTTACCTTTGGTCTACCTAAACCTGAAGTTTTGCCCTTTGCCTTGTCTGTATTTGATAGTTCTTCCCTTGTTGATGACTAAACCCTTTGTGGACATCCTCTCTTGTTGTGGCCTCTAACATTACAGATACTACATGTCATGGCAAGTCCAGTTCTAGATAGCTTTCCAGAATTTTTACTCTCACCAGCTTCTTTCTTTCTAAGTTTACCTGTCCTGCCAGGCCTGCTTTTTATTTCTGGTGGTGCAACTGTGGGGTTAGTAGATACAGGCAACATCTCCATGTTTGTGACAGGTTGAAGGACCTTGGCATAAGTCCTCAAGTAAGTTGCCTTACTATAGCGGTTGTCAATGTAGTCAAGAGGTTCACATTTCTTAAAGTAAATGGCAGCCACAGTATGTGCACATGGTATGCCTTTTAACTACCATACCCTATAACTACAAGTCCACCTACCAAGATCCACACTGTGTTGAAATGGTCCTTCTCTCACTTCAAATCCATCAACTCCATTAAATTCAATATTACAATTCATTGACCTATCAATATTCTCTTGTAGTACCTTCAAAGACATTGGAGAGAAATCACAAATCCAAGTATTTGTGAACTCTCTTAACATGGCTATTCTTTATAGTCAAGAATTTTGCCAAATTCCACAATATGATCACCCATGATATCTTTCAACACTTTAGCTCTTGCCCTCCTAACAGTAGTCTTGCCAACATGAATTTTAAATTTCTTCCTTATCAACTCTTGCAACTAGAAAACTCTTATATTTGGCTGCTCATTAATCCTTTTTCTAAAATGTGTAGCTATGAACTTTGCATTACACAAATAATTTCTAGTTGTGCTGTTACAACTATGCTTTGGATTGTAAGTCTTCATCATGAAATCATTTTTTGTTTTGTCAAGACATGCAAACAAAAGCCATGGATAACCATCCTTGCACCTACATCTAACTCTTTTTGGCTCATTCACACACTTATCTATTTGAACTCTTTTCTGGACATCATATTTACTAACTGCTCTTCTAAATTCATTCACATCTGCAAAGACCATACCCAACTGCCATACAACTTTCTTGGCAGTAGGATCATGTATAATTTTCTGATTATTTGGCCTCCTCCTTCTTTTTACAGTTCTTGGTAAATTTACTCTTCCAGATTCAACACATTCATCACTAAATTCATCTTCATCTATTTCAAAACTTCCATCATCAGAACTTCCAAAATAAGGCTCATCACCTCCTAATCTTCCTTCAACACTTATTTTACCTATTTGAGTTTTGTCAAAACCTAAATCTGCTCCAGCTTCACCTACTGGTACCTTTTCAGTATCAACTGGTACTCTCTCCTTTCTTTTTCTTCTTTGAAAAGATCTATTTTCAGCCCTCAACTCCCTAACCTCTTCATGTACATCACTACTATAGTCCTCATCATCATCTCCCACCAATTCACATTCAGACTCAACACTATCTTCAGTTGAGTAATCAGAACCCTCTTCTTCTAAGAAATCAGATTCAACAACGCCTGAAACTAGATCATCAATTTCTTTAGTACTAGGATTTGCAACAGTGAAAAGAGTTGTAGTGGAAGGAGATCTAGGAGCAACAGTTGTAGTGGGAAGAGTTGTAGTGGAATGAGTTGTGATAGTGGAAGGAGATCTAGGAGCAGAAGTTGTAGTGGGAGGAGTTGCAGTAGAAGCAGATCTAGTATCAAAGGTTGTAAAAGGGTCTTCACCTACCCCACTTTGTTCATTTACTTTATTAAAAGTTGAATCAGATTCCTCAATATCCCTATGAGGAACATTTTCTAATAAAATAAGGGTGGGGTCCACAAATTCATCATCAATCAAGTGCTTTACATATACCTCCACAATATCTCCATCTTCCAAAGAACAACTTAAGTCTAAAATATCCATATCATTATGAATATCTTCCAACATGCCACTGTTAGGAAATTTAATACTAAATGTGCAAGTTGTTGTGTATCCTAATTCTTTAATGTAGCCTTTTAATTCAAAACAGGACAGTCTATCCACATCAACATCCAAAAACTCTGTAACTTGCCCACCACTGTAAACTGGTTATCCACTACTCAAATCTAATACTCCACCGTGATACCATCTTAAATTAAACAAAATAAATTCACTCATCTCCTACCTGAACAGAGGTAACACTAGTAAGGAATGAGAAACTCTACTTTCTGAGGTTGTACTTTACCAGTAAACTACAAGACTGTATAAATTCACGAAAACAAGTAAATAACTATTAAAATCCCTAATAAACTACATACTATGAAACACATATCAAAATAGCATTTGAATGCCCAGTGCAACAAAACCTAATCAAACACTACCATCAAAACTAAAATCAAATATCAACATAACATTTAATTGGTAAAGAATAACCTTCAATTAGAACTAACCCTAATAAACATTAAAAGGCCCTAATAAACTCCACACTAACACACCATAGTAAAAATAGCATTTGAATACACAGTAAAAATAAAACCCTAATCAAACACTAAATCAAAATAATATTAAGCTAGTAAAGATCTAACCGTTTCTCAGAAGAAATCGTAAGTAAGCTTTCCGAGCAACGTCAGTAATGGAAGATCCTAGAGAAAAGGAAGAAGAACTAGAGATTTAGGAAGAAGACCGTAAAGATTAATCTAAAGAAGAAGAATGAGGGTCAATTAGGTTCATAAAAGGTAAAGGTAAAGTTTTATGACACGTGTCAATTTGTAAGTCGTGTAAAGTCATGGGGTCAAGTAATATATACGTGGATAGTGTGTGTATACAAACATTTTTTATAAATTTGGTTTATGTGGACATATCAGCGTCTGAGGGTGAACTAATATTAAAAAAAAGGTTCGGAAGGGTAGTAGGACCCCCGCAAAGGTTAAGTGTGTAGTTGGAAATATGGCTAAAGCTTGAGGGGGAATTTGACCCTTTTCTCAATATAAATACGCTGAATTTAATCATGATTGGCACATGGCTAAATGAACTCAAGGTTATGTGATCTCACATACCTCTTAGGGATTAACCCTTGGCGAAATCCGAAAGCGTAATCTCAAGAACTCGACGAAACCTTGGCTTTTCTCCTATGTTCTCTTCTCTCAAAGCCCTAGCATTAATGTTATACCTCGGAAACTAGTAGACTAAACTAGAAGCCTTAAGTTAGGGTGCTAGGGTTTGATATGAGGATTAGAGTCGTAGATGAGACTTCCCGTACTTGGAATGAGGGATTTAGGGGCTAAACGTCAAGGCATGTGTTACACCCCGTAGTTTAGAAGACTAATTAAGATTTAATTGAGGGTTGCAAGGGCAAGTGCCAAGGCAAAAGGACAAACCCTAAGCCAAAGGCCAAGGCTGCCCCAACCTTAGCAAGGTGCTGCCTCAAGTTCACGACCAGTGGTCTTGACCACGGTTCGTGGGAGGTCTCATGAAGTCTCCTTAGACTTGTGGGAGGCAAGGCCTTGAGGCCAAGCTACTGCCTAAGGACCACGAGCCACTTCATGTCCAGTGGTCTTGACCACGACTCGTGGGAAGGCTCTTGGTCATGCCTTAGGTTGGTGGAGGCCAAGACTCAATGTCCTAGCTACTGGTCAATGATTACGAGTAGGACCATGGTTAGTGGTGAGGACCACGACCCGTGGTTCCTCTCGTGAAGCTTAGACAGTAGGCTGCAAAGGGAGGGGTTTTTTAGGAAATGCCAAACTTGGTAGTTATTGGATGGGGTCATTTTACCTAGTCTTAAAACCCCTATATAATATATTTTAAGCTTCTAACAACCCATTTAAGTTACTATTTCACACGACCCAAATCAAATCCCCAAAATAGTCTTCTCTTAAATATTTCTCTCTCTAGAAAACCCAAGACTTGAAGAAGAAGATAGAGCTTGAAACTTAGGTCAAGAACAAGACTCCATTGTTGCAAGCTTGTGTAAGGGATTTGAATTAAGGTACGTTATCTTATTCATCTATGGGTTCTTCCAACCATAGAGCCCCATAGATTTCCTCTAATCGTGTAGTTAAAAACCCAAATCTAGCTAGGGTTTCTTCCAACATAGTGGGTAGTGATGAGTATGATTCCAATTGAGTGGATAATACCCAATAATGATTGATTTAGCATTGAATTATGATAATATGATGGATTTATGTGATTTCCATGGTTACCCTAGTCTAATTGAAGAAGTTGAATTATGTGGGTTATTGCCATGAAAGGTGAAATTGAATGTTCATAGGTGATCTTCTAAAATCAATGTCATGTGTAGTAATTGCTCAATGTTAGGAACATATAAATATGAATTGAACTAGACTTTATTGAATATGAAGGATCATGACTAGTAAAGTTCAAGTTGAACCTTTATGATGAAATATGACTACAATCACCTACTAATGAAGAATATGATTAGAATACCTTTAAATCTAGGTATAATGATGATAGTAAGGAGTAAAGCTTTAGAATAAGGCTTGTAGTCATCAAGGATATGGTTTTGGGAGTAAAGTTAAATATGATGTGATCTTGTTGCGTATTGTTGAAAGCATATTCTTATTTACACACTTAGGCATAAATATGCTAGTAGATACAAGGTTCTGTTAAATAGAATGATTCTAGGTTGAAAATATAATCACCTAAAATGAATCAAAGCATGTTAGACTAGAATAGCTTGAAGTTATGACATAAGTCCCCTTCATGTATAACTTGACTTGGTAAAAGAAGACCAAGATCGGTAGCTTAGGATTGAGGATCTATACTCTCCTAAGGGTATCTTGACTTGGCATTGTAGGATGCATTTCATAGTAGCTTGAGTTAGGGATAGTCATGGTAGCCTAGGATTGAGGATCTATACTCTCCTAATGGTAGCTTGAACTAGCATTTTTAGGATGCCTTCATGATAGAATGATTTGGTTTGTCCAAGACCATTTCATGGTAGCTTAGGATTGAGGAATTACACTCTCCTAAGAGTATCTTACATTAACATTATCGTGTTCTTGTAAGGGTAGCATGACTTAGTTTGTTTAAGACTATTTCATGGTAGCTAGGATGGAACACTTCTACCCTTCCTAGAATAACTTGGGTTTGCATGATAGTGTACCTTCCAAGGTAGTTAGTTTAGCATAATATAGTTATGTTAGCAAGATGACTAGCTTCGTCTACCCTAATATGGTGCTATTCTTTGGTAGTCTAGAATGATAAATGGTAATCATTTGAATATGATTGCCTAAGGTGGTACTTAGTGTGGATAGTAGTATGTGATGATATTCATACATTGCACAAGTATGACTTGCAGCTTCTTATGAAGTGTTCTCTCATATAGTGTAGACTTAGCTTGGGTTGTTGCTATAGTTGCCTTCCAAGACATGATTGACTTAATGTGATAATTCCCTTATCTATATGAAGTAAGCTAAAGAATGAGACTTGGTGAATGGTAGGTATGCATATGGTCACTTCAAGGTTATGCTCAGTGTGAATGGTATTATGGGATGCCCTTCATGCATTCCACAAGTGTGCTTTGAAGTTACTTAGATGTATAGTACTCTTATAATATGAAAGCCTAAGACTTGACCATGCATATAGACTATGATTAAGATGACCAAAAGGGATACTTATCTTGGATGGTATTATGGGTGCTATTCATGTATTGCACAAGTATACTTTGATGTTACTTGAGAATAGTACTTTTATGATATGAATGACTATGAGTTGGATAAGGCTTATATGATGCTAGTGTTAGAGACTCCACTTATGGTTATGATATTCTCTCTTATGCTTATATTTGATGTTTCATGAAGTGTTTCATATGATTATGTCTTATGTTGACTAACCCTTATGATATGCTCTTATGATATTATGCTAGCTAACATATTTAGTACAATTTGTACTAATGCATGCTTTGCCTACATTCTCATCAAATGTAGGGTTTGGAGATTGAGTTCCATTCTTGGAGATAGCTTTCTAAGGAGCAAAGGAGTAGAAGATTTTGGTGAGTCCTCATAGCTTCGAAGATAAAACCCACCATTTCCTTTATGTCTTTTATTTTTATGTTGAGACTATTGTATGGGCTATGTCCCAAGAATTTTATTCCAAAGATGTATTAGATGGTTTGAGACAAAAGTGTAGTAAAGACTTCCACTTGAATTTTATGAAAAGTTTTCGATTGTATGGATAGAAGTTTTTGAATGTTCCGTACTTTTTCTATTATTTTATGTTATGATATGCTAAGGGCTTGTATGAGACCCCTTCGGGGTCAAGTACCCCATGTTACACCAAGGGTGTAACCTTGGGTCGTGAACCAAATCAGTGTAGACCTCAAATAAATTACTAAAAATGAAATAACTTAATTGGGTAATGAAAAGACCAAAATACCCCTCGTAAATCTGGGTAACTTTCCTTTACTCGACAGCATGACTTCAAATGGACATATCTCCCTCATACGAGCTCGAATATTAGCGAACTTGACGGCGTTGAAAATATAATTCAAAGACCTTTCATTTGATATCTTATAGCCTACCTAACTTATCTTGTACTGAAATTTATGGTCGTTTGAAGTTGACTCAAACTCATACTTAGCATATCTTGCCAATATTTCCAAATTGAATCTTTCCAAAAAAGACTTCTTTCTATTTCTAGTTCCTTCTAAGGCAGGATATTACATAACCTATAGTTAGTGGGAAAGTAAAAGAAATTACGAGGTCTAATTCCAACTTTTAATTAAGTCGACACGTCCCCGGGAGTATTATTATCTACCCAAGGTTTTTTCAAAAAGGGATTATGTGTATTTATATGTCAATATTTAGGTGTTTATATGTAAATCAAAACCTTTTATTCAAAAATATAATATTACTAATTTTCTAAGACCGACCTCAGATAAAAAAGTGTTCATATGGTGGAAGTGCGCGATTAATAATATCGTGGTATCATCCCTATAAAGAAACAAACATATTTTTAGTTTTAAAAACCTTTTATTCATGACTTCCTCTCAATTTTTAAAGTACTTTATCGTTGCATATTTTATCACCTTTTGGGGTAGTTAGTAATTAAAATCGGACTTTCTTTTATACACTTGTGCATTTTCTGTCACCTCTCTTATCTCTTAGTTTATATTTGTATTAATTTTTTAATATTTATTTATTTTTATCACCTAGTTTTCATGCTTAATTAATTAATTAATAGTAACATTTATTGCTACTTGTAACCCCCACATAAATTGTATGTGATACGGTCGGGACCCATAGTTGTGGACCTCGAGGGGTGCAAGCTGGAATTTGGGATTCTGATGTTCAAGTGAAGACCACGGAGCCCTAGATGGGTCGTGGTCCTCTTGAAGAGCCGTGAAGATGCTCATGGTGATGAAGCAGTGGGCATGGAGATTTTGAAGTTGCTAACCAAAGGTTAAGTAAAGACCACGACGCCTTTGACGGGTCGTGGTCCCTTTCACGAATCTTCAAGTAGCCCATGAAGAAGATCCAGTAAGCAAGCCTTACAGAGTGAATGTTGATTCAACTAAGTGAATACCATGGAAGGCCTCACGGGACGTGATCCTCACAACGGTCTGTGGTAAGGATCGTCATGGATTTCCAGTGTGCAGGCATTGTGGAGTGAAATTTTGATTTGGCCAAGTGAAGACCACGGGCACCCAGACGGACCGTGATCTCTATGACGGTTCGTGATGTTATCTGTGGTGACTTTCCAGTACACAGGCTTTGAAGAACCAAGTTTGCAAATTCCTAAGTAAGGATCTCAAAGGGCTTTACGGACCATGAAACCCTTGACGGATCGTCCGTGAAGTTGCCTGATATCTCAGTCCTACTTTGAGTAGGACTCATTTTAGACACTTCATTTGAATTAATTAGGTCATTTTTTATTTTTATCTCGTCATAGCTGGAACGAGCGACGGAGTTTAAAATATTCTTAGCTTTGATTTTGAACGATTAACATTGAATCAAGTTTAGGAGTTGGATTTTGGTTTTGAATTATCAAGTGTATACTGATTTTGCCTACTTTCGTATGTACTTTCTCTTCATGTTTTCATTACAAATCTCTATTTGTTTAGTTGAAATCATGAGTGGTTAAACACCACAACTGGGACTATGGGATCTATGAAGGAAATCTAAGTATGAATTTGTAAAACGAGTAGAAGACGATTTATATTTTCAAAGCATATTTCAGTTTTTGTTGTTCATGTATTCTAATGAGTGTATGCACTAGAGTTAGCCTGTATCTTTCAATTGTTCAGGAGAAAAGTGATAGTTAGGAAAAAGCTGAGTTAACATGATGAAATGGAGTCAAAGTTCGAGTTCGAGAGATGAGAACTTTAACATCATAATAAGCGAGAGTAAAACTTGTTAACACTCTAGGACCGAGAGGACTTGGGTGAAAGTTATCTAACTAGACTGAGAAGTGTTAGATATATCTGACTCGCATGTACTTTAATGAACTTTGTGGCTATATGCAAATCACAAGAAATTCTTGGAGTGAGGCAGACAACCAAAAGGTCAAGGCTATTTCCATTCTCTCTCACTGGGAAGGCAACAAATTGGCTGAATGAGATGCCGTATAATTCAATTAGAACATGGAATGACCTGAAGGGAGCTTTCTTGGAACATTCTATCTTGAATCGAAAGAATTGAAGATGAAAGATGAAATAAGTGCACACAAGCAACTACCAGGGGAGGCAATGCATGATACTTGGTGGAGATTCAGCCTAAAGTTGAAAAGTGTCCAAACCATGGTCTCACTGAGAGACATTTGAAACAGGCCTTTTATAGATCGCTTAATCATGTTACTAAGCCTGTTGTTAATGTAGTTTTTGGTGGGTCATTCATGAGGAAGCCTTTTGCTAAAATCATGCAGCTAATAGATGAAGTGGCAAAGAATAATAAAGAATGGAACACTAGAGAGGCTAAAGTAAAAGATTTGGGAGTCACTTTTGGGCTGTCAGCTGAACAAAGGAGAAGAGAGAAAGAAAGGGATCAGGATATGGCTCATATGCAAACCCAGATGGATGATCACTCACGAAGCATATCATGGCAGGTTCTGAGAAGGTGAATGTTGTAGGGACCCCAAACAGGTATGAGGATCAGGACATCGATCTAGATGAAGAAGCTAAATACTTGGGCAACCAAGGAGGTTTCCGAAATTATAACTCGGGAAACTAAGGATATAATTCTGGAATTATTTTTCCTAATTTTACGTCTTGTCCTTTGTCTGTATCTTTTACAAGTAAGTTTTCTATTGTTTGCCAAATACCAGAAGTAAGGCAGACCCATCGATTCCTTACGACCTGGAACTTCAAAAGACTATCCCCAATATGGTGAATGCACATGAACTTGAGGCATAAAGGTAATGATTGGGACATGAAGTTGAGACCGCTGCAAGAGGTGCACAGTAGTGTGTTGTGAATAACCCACCTAGGGTGGTGGATAGACATCCATGAGTGGACGAAATAGCTCCTCGCTACCGCCAACCACTAGCTCGAAGGGGTCGAGCACAGCAACCAACTCATATGATGCTCGAAAAGGATGACTTAGATTTGGACAGAGCTGGAGCCATTGGACAAATAGTATTACCTATACTACCTCCAGGTGTAAAATTTACTATCAGCAGCACAATCATTCAATTGCTAAACTTGAAAGGTATGTTCCAGCTAGTGATGATCCGAATCAACATTTAATAAACTTCGTGGCTATATGCAAATCACAGAAAATTCGTCGAGTGAGTCAAACAGCCATGAGGTTGAGGCTATTTCCATTCTCTCTCACTGGGGAGGCAACAAATTTGCTGAATAAGATGCCAGATGATTCAGTTAGACCCTAGAATGACTTGAAGGAAGCTTTATTGGAACGATTCTATCCTAAATCGAAAGAGTTGTAGATGAAAGATGAAATAAGTGCACACAAGCAACTACCAGGGGTGGCAATGCATGATACTTGGTGGAGAATCAGCTAAGAGCTAAAAAAAAGTGTCCAAACCATAGTCTCAATGAGAGACATTTGAAACAGGACTTTTTTAGATTGCTTACTTATGTTACTAAGAATGTTGTTAATGCAGTTTGTGGTGGCTCATTCATAAGGAAGCCTTTTGCTAAAATCATGCAGCTAACAGATGAAGTGGCAAAGAATAATAGAGCAAGGAACACCAGGGAGGCTAAAGTAGAAGATCTGGGAGTCACTTTTTGGCTATCCGTTGAACAAAGGAGAAGAGAGGAAGAAAGGGATCAGGATATGGCTCATATACGAACCTAGATGGATTTACTCATGAAGCATATCACAACAGGTTCTGAGAAGGTGAATGATATAGGGACCCCAAACAGGTATGAGGATCAGGACATCGATCTAGATGAGGAAGCCAAGTACTTGGGCAACCAAAGAGGTTTCCGGAATTATATTCGAGAAACCAAGGATATAATTCTTAAAATGCATGTCAGAACTATTCCAGAGAAGGGCAATATGAAAGGCCAGCAAATAGAGAGCAGGGAAACTAGCAAAACAAAGATGGTTACAGGAATTATCGCAGTGGTTTGTAGGTGCTCCCAGGTAATAAAGACTGTGCAAGTGGTAGTTCTAGCGGGTCCAAGCTGGAAGATATGTTCGCTAAGGTGATCCATAAAGTTGAGTCAACTGATGCAGGGGTGAAGGAGATGAAGGGTGATTTCTCCATGAGTCAACTAGTAGACTCTCACACCACATCTATTAAACAAATAGAGAACCAGTTGGGGAAACTTTCAGGATCACTGAACCAGAGAAAGAATGGGTTACTACCAAGTGATACTATTCATAATCCCAAGAAGGATGGGAATTGCATAACTATCACCACCAGAAGTGATAAGATTCTCAATGAACCAATTTCTGCAGGTACTGAGCATGAATAGGGCTTGGAGTGAACCGAAAGAGAGGAGGTTGAATCTAAACAGGTAGATGACGTGGAAAATTCTCAACAAATAAAAAACCCGACAGGAGCAAAGAAAAAAGCAGTTGAGGTAACAATGCCTTTGCATAAGATAACAAGACCACCTCCTCCGTTCCCTTAGAGGCTTAAAAAGAAAGTTGGAGATGGGAAATTTGCTAAGTTCATAACCATGCTAAGACAACTATCAATGAACATCCCAATTGTGGAAGCTTTGGGAAAGACGCCAGGATATGCGAAGTTCATGTAGGACTTGGTCACGAAGAAAAGAGCTGTAAGTTTTGATTTAACTTACAATATTCATCATTGCAGTGCTATTGCCACAAGATCTCTAGTACAGAAGAAGGAGGATCCAAGTGCATTCACTATACCGTGTACCATCGGATCATTTGAGTTTGCAAAGGCCCTGTGTGACTTAGGGGCCAGTATAAACCTGATGTCGCTAGCCATCTACAAGAAACTTGGCTTAGGAGTTCTAAAACCCACAGTGATGAGGTTGATGATGGTAGATAGATTATTGAAGCAACGTATGCATCTTATGTGACGTGCTTGTAAGTGTGGACAATTTCATCTTTTCGGCTGACTTCGTGATTCTACATTGCAAAGTGGACTTTGAAGTTTCCATAATTTTGGGAAGACCATTTCTGGCCACAAGACGAGCTTTAGTTGATGTTGCGAGTGGAGAACTGAAATTTATACTCAACAATGAGGAGGTTAAGTTTAAAATTTGTAGGTCTATGAAGCAGCCTCAAGACATTAGTGTGGTGTCTGCAATAGAGGTCTTTGATGAAGAAGAGCTGGGAGTTGCCATTGAGGAAAGGCTTGCTGTCAAAACATTAGCCGCCATGATTATGAACTTTGAAGCAGACTATCGACATGACTATGTGGAGAAAGTGAATTCCTTACAGGGCATGGGAGCACACTCTTATGCTCCAAAGAAACTAGACCTGGATCTGAAAAATAGGTAAGTCCTCCAGCAAAACTATCCATTCATGAGCCACATGTGTTGGAACTGAAACAATTACCTAGTCACCTGAGGTATGTATTTTTGGGTACTAACAATACTATGCATGTGATCTTGGCTTCAGATTGTATGATGAACTTGTACAAGCTGTGATTAAAGTGCTAATAAGATACAAAAGGGTAATTGGGTGGACCATTTCTGACATCATTGGGATACCTCCGGGTATCTGCACTCATAAGATCCAACTTGAGGAGGACTGCAGCCTAAGCATAGAGCAGAGGTTAAATCCACCAATGCAACAGGTGGTTAAAAAGAATATCATAGAGTGGTTGGATGCTGGGGTTGTGTACCCTATTTCTGACAGTCATTGGGTCAGCCTAGTGCAATGTGTGCCTAAAAAGGGTGGTATGACAGTTGTTGCCAATGCGAAGAACGAGTTGATCTCACAGAGACCAGTCACTGGATGGCGAGTTTGCAAGGATTACAGAAAGATGAACAAGTGGATCTTGAAGGACCACTTACCAATGTTATTCATGGACCAGATGCTTGACAGGTTGGCTGGAAAAGGGTGGTAGTGTTACTTAGATGGATACTCTGGGTACAACCATATATCAATTGCTCCTGAAGATCAAGAAAAGACTACTTTTACATGTCTTTATGGCATCTTTGCATTCAAACACATGTCATTTGTAATGCACCAGCAACTTTCTAGAGGTGTATGATGTTTATCTTCTCGGACATGGTAGAGGACACTCTAGATGTATTCATAGACGACTTTTCCGCGGTAGGTGACACTTTTGATGACTATTTGTTAAATCTTAGTAGGGATTTACAGAGATGCGAGGAGGCCAATCTAGTGCTGAACTGGGAGAAATGCCATTTCATGGTCAAGGAAGGTATAGTCCTCGGTCACAAGGTGTCGTAAAAGGGATTAGAGGTAGATAAAGCTAAGATTGAGGTGATTGAAAAGTTTCCTCCACCTATTTGTGTGAAAGGTATTCGAAGCTTTTTAGGACATGCATGATTTTATAAGTGATTCATTAAGGACTTCACAAAAAATTGCACATCCCTTGTGCTTTTGGAGAAACAGGTGAAATTTGCCTTTGATGAGGCATGCCTAAAAGCTTTTGAATGCTTGAAGAAGAAGTTGATTTCTTCCCAAGTGATTATTGGCCAAAATTGGATTGAACAATTTACGGTAATTTACGATGCTAGTGGTACAACTTTAGGAGTTGTGTTGGGGAAGAAGCTCATAAAGGATGTTCCATCCGATCTATTATGCTAGCAAGTCACTATATGGAGCACATCGCAACTACACAGTCACTCAGGAACTACTGGCTGTGGTAAATGCCTTTGAGAAATTCAAGGCATACTTGATGTGTACTAGGGTAATAGTCCATACAGATCATGCAGCTCTGATTTATCTCATGGAAAAGAAAGATGCAAAGCCAAGATTGATCAGATGGGTGTTGCTGCTTCAGGAGTTTGACTTTGAAGTCAAGGATATGAGAGGTTGTGAAAACCAGATGGCTGATCACTTGACTAGGTTGGATGTTGAAAATAAAGAGGAACTTGAGTTAGATATCAATGACTCATTCCCAGATGAGCAAGCATTAGTTGCAACTCTTGATCTTATTCCTTGGTTTGCTGACATTGCTAACTTTCTTGTCATTGATTTGAATCCTAAGGGGCTGACATTTTAGCAAAAGAAAGAGGTTCCTACATGATGTGGGTAAGTATTTTTGGTATGACACCTATTTGTACATGGTGTGTGCTGATAATATCATCAAGCGATGCATCCCCTAGGCTGAGATGCTACATATTTTAAAGGCTTGTCACTTCTCTCCAGTGGGTGGCTATCATTTCAGCAAAGAAAGAGGTTCCTACTTCAGAGTGGGTACTACTGGCCTACAATTCATCAGGATGCAATGTATATAGTGAAGAGATGTGATATATGCCAGTGGAAAGGAGCCATCTCTCGTTGCCACGAACTACCGATGACACCCATTCTGGAGGTGGAGTTGTTTGATGTGTGGGGAGTTGATTTCATGGGCCCAATTGTGAGCTACTATGGGCAAAAGTACATACTTGTGACAGTGGACTATGTGTCCAAATGGGTGGAGGCAGTTTCTCTGCCTGAAAATGATGGTAAAAACATCGTTGGGTTCCTAAAAAAGAACATTTTGTCACGATTTGGTACATCTAGAGACATTATCATCGATGGAGGGTCCCATTTCTATAACAAAGTATTCAATGCACTTCTGGCTAAATATGGAGTTAAGCAGCACAAGGTGGCAACACCTTATCACCCTCAGACAAGTGGCCAAGTGGAAGTGTCAAATAGGAAAATCAAGGCGATTTTGGCCAAGACAATGAATGCCAATCGGACAGATTGGGCAAGAAAGTTGGATGATGCTCTATGGGCCTATTGGACAGCTTTCAAGACACCTATTGGTATGTACCCATGTCAGTTGGTGTTTGGAAATGCATGTCATTTGCCGGTTGAACTTGAGCATAAAGCACTCTAGGCGTTAAAGAAGTTGAATCTTAGTTGAAGTGATTGAGAAAATTTAAGACTAGACCAGATCAATGAGAAGGATGAGTTTCGTCTAAGAGCTTATGATAGGTCAGTACTGTATAAGGGAAGAATGAAGTTGTATGATGACAAACATATTGAAAAAAGGATCTTCAATCCTGGTGACTTTATGTTGCTTTTCAACTCCAGACCTCGTCTGTTTCCTGGGAAGTTGAGATCCAAATGGTCTGGGCCATTTAAGGTAACTTAAGTATTCCAGTCGGGTGCTATTGAGCTTTAGAATGACAATGGTGAGAGGTTCAAGGTCAATGGTCAACGAATCAAGGCATACTTGGGAGTTCCAAAAGAAGTGAAAATAGTGGGGGAATGCAAGGTTGATCAAGTCTAAGTAATCAAGTAACTCGTGTCGCGTCGTGACGTTAAATTGTGTGCTGCTTGGGAGGAAACCCAAGATTGTAATTGTAATAGGTAATTTACATTTTATCATTTTTCTTTGTTTTTATAGAGTCACTGGGTGTTGATGTGTGCAGGAAGGACTTGAACAAAGAAATGTTGAACTGGGTGCAGGAAGCCATTCACGCGCAGTCCCACGGGCCGTGTTGCACTTCACGGGCAACTTCACGACCCGTCACTTCATCAAAAGGTTTTCATCTCTAAAACTTCCATATTTCATCCACGATTTCAAACCCTAGTGCTATATTGTTAAGAAATCAAAGTGAGGTTCATCTTTCTTCTTTTTGGGCGAAAATTTTGATCATATTCAAAGTAAGTTTGCTATTAACATGTTATAAGCTTAAAATTATCAATAAACAAGTTACAACTGCTATGATTTAGTCGAATTTGAGCATTTTTCTTGATGAATGATCATTGGTGATACCTAATTGTTGTGGGTTTGTTAAAATTGGTAGTTTTCATATGTGTGTTTTTTGAAATTGTGTGGAACTAGTTGTTAATGTTATGGTATGATGGAGTTCTGAGTAATTAGTGTTGAATGATGATATTATGATAAAGTTGAGTCCAAGGGATGTGAAAAGAGTATGCCTATGTGAGTGTAACCATTAAAAGTCGTTTACTTTGAGAATCGATGATAGTTTGTATGTGGGTATGCTTGGATTGGGTAGAAAGTAGTCGTATTTGATTGATTACGGTTGAATATTGATATACATGAGCTATATTATTGTGTAATGGTGTGATTGCATGTTGAATATGGGTGAACTGTTGTGTGTTTGTATTTAGGAAGAAAAGGTCACTGGAAATGTGTGAAGTGTAAGTTCACAATGGGATTCACGGACAGTGATGTGAACCATGGGCCGTGAAACAACTCGTGGTCCACACTTAGCACATGCAATACACACTATCTACTTTCGCAAGGGTCTTCACAAAATATGTTTCACTCCACGGGCCGTGAAGCCCTCCGTGAACTTTAACCAGTGTGGTCCGCTGCTGCACCAAAGGCCCGGTCTTGTTCACGATGGTCTCCACGGATCATGGTACCCACCACGACCCATGTAGACTCCCATATAAAAAAAACTTTCTTTCTGTACTTTTATTTCTGTTTTGCATTTCAATTTTGTGGCCCTTCCCAATAATAGATTGGGTGAGGCATTCTTAAGGCAAGGTGTCACGTTGTACTTACACAAGGGAAGTCTGAGTACCCGATAGTGTGTCATTTTACTGATTCTTCTACTAATTTTTATTTTTTATTTTTCTGAGGTACCATGGGCCCACGAAGAAAATCTGTAGCACCATATTCCTCACCACCTCCTTCACCAACGCAAAGTGAGAATGGAGCAAAATCTAGTAGTTTTGAGGTACGAGTTACCACTACAATTGAGGAACACTCTCCTCGAGCTACTAGATCACGAACAGCGAGGGCCATTCTTCAGGACACCCCTCCCCAGTCTGAAGAGGGAGGTAGTAGTTCTGGAAAGGGTGAGGAATCTGGTAGCAAGTCTGATAGTGGTTTCGATAGTGGTGACGAAGCTAGTAGTGGCTCTTAAAAAAATGCACCTACACTTCCTTCTGCAGTAGAAACAAGAGCTAAAATTGGTGCCCATGAAGAGGCCAGTGCTGAAGAAGAGGATGAGGATGAGGATGTTACCACCGATGATACAATGGTCCAATATGTTCACCTCCATGAATTCGATCCAGCAGCGAGACAACAACTGATTGACTGTTTCTGCTCTATGTGGACTATGAACAGGTCGGAAGATTTCTTCAAGAATGGAATTGTGAACAAGTCAGGCGGCTTTAAGGATAGAACAGTCATGCCTAAGACTAAAGTAGTGGTGATGGATATCCAAGCCTTCCCAGATATCTACAAGCTATTTCAGTTGCATCAGTTTGAATGGACGACCAACTCTCCTGGAGAATTTCCCAGCCACCTGACCAGAGAATTTTATGTGTCATATGCAGCCACATTGATGAACTTTGGCGTAGAGACTGAAACTACTAAATGGGGGCAGAAAGAAATTGCAAGCACCTGGGGACCACTTTACTCAATTATGGTTCGAGGCACATCTATGGATATCTCTGAGTCTATTATCAACAAGATATTGCATGGAACAGAGTACACAACACCAGTTTCAGTTGGCCTTTTTGAGGGCAAACATCATGTTGTGACCAGAGAAATAGAGATGGAGGATCAGAGTTCTAGAGAGCGAGTCGTGCGATGGATTTCAAGGTTAATCGCTTCAGAGGGGGAGAACACAACTTGGGTTACAGGATCACATGTGCATATTACTAAAGCTTCCTTGTATTTTCCAGCCAAGGCCTGGTGGGTTGTTGTCCATGCACAATTGTGGCCTACATGTAATGATAATACCGTGTCTCCACCACTTGCATCATTGTTAGCTTGCCTCATGGCTGGTTACCCAGTAAATGTGGATCGAATCATAGCAACAGAAATGCGGGACAGGG
>JAJOOH010010934.1:0-11101 GCA_029582605.1 Solanum gracilifrons | reverse complement strand
AAGAATTCACCCTACTTCCATTACTCCCCCCCCCCCCCCACACACACACACAGAGACAGGGAAGTGAAACACTTCTAGTCCTCCATCTCCCTTCCAAACAGCGTGCATATGGTGGTCAGTGTGGAGAGAGAGAAATGGGAGATGCTTTGAAGACAAATCAAAGCGCATCCATGTTGTGAAAGTGAACTGCCTATCCACACTTTTTTTTTGGTGTAAAGGAAATTGTATAGAGGAAATAGATCTTGTAGATCTCATAGGCTCTCTGTAATCTAGATTTTATTTTTTCTTCCCCTTGTAACACTTGGAGGTAGCCAGCATTTCTGAATGCTGAGGAATATAACAGTACCATTTATAAAAAAACCTTTAGATTTATAATCCCAAATCTACACCAACACTTTGATGTGGTATTAGACTCCCAATTTACCATGTGAAACTTCGTCTACCCACTTGAACCATGCCATAGAAAATCTCTCAATCTCTCAAGTTTCTTCAACTTCCTCGTAAATCTGACTGGAGCATGTAGCAACAATGTGAAATATGTGGAAATACTCGATGATAGCGTACTCTTGGTTAACACATTCTTTCCACTTTGGATAGGCACCTCTTTTGCCAGCTACATGCCTCTTTTCTACCCTTTTTATCTCCAGATTCCAAGCTGCTTGGTCTTTATTAGATGTTTCTAGCGGTAAATCAAGATACGTTGTAGGAAAAGACCCAACCTTACAATTTAATACCTGTGTTAGGAGCTATATATTTTCTACCAAGCTGACTGGGATGATCACACATTTTCTAAGATTGATCTTTAGGTTTGGCACCACCTGGAATCATGTCATCACTTGTTTCAAGTAAGTCAAGTGAGCATTGTGAGCATCACATAACACTAAAGTATCATCTGCAAACAAAAGGTATGGCACCCTCACAGTACATCGTCAAGCGACTGTTGGAGAAAACATCCTCAAGTAGCCTCCTGCTACACTCTATGCATCATCCTGCTCAATGCTTCCATCAGCCCGTGACTAGAATGAAAAACATAGGGGAAAGCGAGTCGCCCAGACTCACACCGAAAAATCTACACGGATTACCATTCATGAGTACTTGGCCGTTGAGATGCAAAATTTGAACCATTTCCTCCATCTTGCACCAAATCCCGTCTTCAATATAATGAAGTTAAGAAACTCACTGTCACAATGATCATAAGGCTCTTCAAGATCTAGTTTGCACTAAATCCATGGTTCTCCTTGCTTTCTTCTCGAATCAAACCACTTCATTGGCAGCTAGTGGCTAGTGCTGTATCTAGAATATGTTTGCCTTCCACAAAAACATTTGCAAAGTAGATACTATCTCATACAAGACCTTCTTTAATCTATTAGAAAGCACCTTAAATGTAATGTTATGTGGCCCATATGGAGAGATAACCAGGATAGCTTTTCAAGGAGTAGAAAGTGCTTTGTACACTTGAGGAGTAACCTCTTATCACCTATTTCTTTTTGGTGCACACACGAGGTGCCTAATAAGCATAGAATATTGGATGTTAGTTGTTGAAAATCATATGTTTTTGTTAAGTTTTCACTTTTAGAATCCTACTAGCCTACACACTTTTTTTGCCCTACATTAATAAAATTATTACTTAATAAAAAAAAAAGGCAAAAGATCCCATCACTTAAACATCCTGTTTTCTGCATAATGTATTGATTATTGGTTGCTGGCCTACTACCCCTCTTTTAGGTAATTTTGCTGTTATTTCTTTTTTGTACACTGTCTCGTGATGATTCACCTTCCTTATGATATTTTACTCTTGTAGTTGTCGTGGATAATTGGCATATATCTTGAGTTGTGTAACAGATGCATGGTCCTGGTAGCATATTATGCTTGTTGGTTTGACCCTATTTTCGTAATTGTCTAGTCCTTCCATTTTGTAATTATCTCAGGTTTCTTTTCTATCTCTCATGGGCAGAATGATGATGAGGATATGATCTACATGTACAATGCCTATTTGCACAAGATGATAACGTGCCTTTTGTCTCATCCATTGGCCAAGGACAAGGTTTGTTTAGTTTCTTTTGTTCAATATTCTAGTTTCTTTTGAGGGGAAATGATTGAAATTGCCTCTAAAAAAGAAGTTATGCTTGTTATTTCTACCCAATTGTGTAGTTCTTTTCTTTCTAAGGCACATGCAATTAGTGGAGTCTGAGTCCTGCTTTGCTTGCTGTCCAGCCCCACCCTGCTGGGATTTGGTACACTGCCATATGAGTTCATGTCCTATAAAGCGAATGCGTAAATTTACACATTCACTAAATTGTATTTATGTGGTGTGTAGAAGCCCATGTATAGTTGGATTCTCTTTATTGCTGAATAATGAGTGTATGTTCCCCAAGTATCCCTATGATAAAATGCCATCCTTGCTTCCTCTATCATGTGTGCTATTAGGTATTGAGAGAGATAAGAGAGCTTTTGATGAAGTAGAGAAAGATTTTGTGCACTTAAGGAGTAGCCTCTTTGTGGGACTACACTGGGTATGTTATTGTTGAGGAGTAGCCTCTTATCTCTTGTATCCTTTTGGTGCATTGCATGATTGTGCTTTTATTTGTTCTATTCAATATGTACTCGCTTGAATTTTTCGAAGGAATTTCTTTAATTGGAATTTTTTTTTAATTTTTGGAATGAGCTATGGAATTGAGATTATTGTTCATTGTTTGCATAAATTTTTTAGATGGTGAACATACGATTGTGAATATAGGCTGTGTCTTGTTGGTTTGTTGGAAAGAAACTTTAAATTCTAGTAAGGTTTTTTCGTATCAAGTGATCTTCTTTTGAGATTATTTTTTGGTGAGGGTTTGGGCTTGTCTGTGAGACTTCTGTCATTTACCAAGTGGGAGCATAAAGATTGGTGCCTTCTTCATTTCCATTTAGTTACTCACTGACTTTTTTATTACAGGTTAAAGAAGCAAAAGAGAAGGCTATGACAGCACTTAGTCCATACCGCTTGTCTACTTCACATGATTATACTGTGGAGGGAATTGGGCATTTTCAAAAGGCCACTGAACCTGCACCACAAACTTTTGTCTCTCTCTTGGAGTTTGTGAGTGAAATTTACCAGGTTAGTGCCTTTTCCTGCTGATTTTGGAGTTCCTAGGGCATTATTACTACGAAAAGGTATGAACGGTGATACCAAATAGATTTTGTATTTCAACACAAAAGCTCTTGAATATGGAAAACAACTCAAAACAATCTTTCCATGAAGAAAATACTAGTTCATCTTGAATAATCATCAATAAAACTGACAGAAATAACGAAATCATAACGTTGAAGTAACTCTATGAGGACCCCAAATATCAGAATGAACTAAGGAGAAAAAGAGTCTTCACTATATATAGGTAGTTAACCTCACTAAGAGTGTGCTAAGTATGCATACAGCTAAGTTGTCTTTTCCCAGTTTTATTTATCATCTTACTTTTGTGATCTTTTATCAGAAAGAACCTGAGCTGCTGTCTGGTAATGATGTTTTGTGGACTTTTGTCAACTTCGCCGGAGAGGATCACACTAACTTTCAGACACTTGTAGCATTTTTGAGAATGCTGAGTACCTTGGTATGTAAGTTTGGCTGTATCGCCAACTTGGTAATGTTTCATCTCTTCTAATGATAAACAAACGGTAACTAAGTTTTGTGATTGTCATGCATTGAATCCAGGCATCTAGTGCTGAAGGTGCTTCCAAAGTTTTTGAGTTACTTCAGGGAAAGACATTCCGTTCTATCGGATGGAGCACTTTATTTGATTGTATATCAATTTATGAGGAGAAGTTCAAACAAGCCCTGCAAAGTCCTGGGGCAGTTCTGCCAGAGATACAGGAAGGAGATGCCAAAGCACTCGTTGCTTACTTGAATGTTCTGCAAAAGGTGAGTGGTATAAGTCCTGCCTCATTTCTATCTATGTTCTTTACATTTACTTTATAGACTAGAATGCTATGTCTAGAATGCTATTTTGTCAAGACGTTATCTCATCTTTTTTTTTTTTCTTTTTTTTTTGTGGAGCTTTGTATGGGAACATATCTTCATAGTTATAGTTATTGTTAAAGTGCGTGACCATCTCATCTAAAAGCTTAAGCTTTTAGAGAGAGCACACTTTTATTAGTTAATTATATTCTCAATATGCCCCCTCACGTGGGGGCCCTTTTTTTCACGGGTCAATCACGTGGAATTTCTTGTTTAATTTGGGTGGCGGTGAGATTCGATACCAGGACCTGTGCCTGCTCCGATACCAGGTTGAAGTGTGTGACCATCTCATCTAAGAGCTTAAGTTTTTAGAGAGAGCACACTTTTTTTTTTTTTTTGACAAAGGTAACAGTTTTGTGTATTAGTTAATTATATTCTCAACAGCTATATATTCATAATTACCTAGGTTTAGTTGACACTCTCCCTGTGTTTTGGATAAACTGCAATGCTGGTGGGTTATCATAGAGAATTGGATAACATAATAGGCTTCATATTTCTCCCAGTTTGTGTTGTATTGTCTTGTTCATCAAAGATTATATGAGGACCTTTGTGTCTGGTTAGGAACTTCTAGGATGCCAAAGCTTTTTTAATCTGATTTTCAATGACAATGTTCTCTGACTTGTGGTTTCTCTTCATTGCTTCACCATCTGCCCCACCCCTCCCCCCCCAACCAAAGGAAATGCCTCTCTGCTGTTCCCTGTTTGCACATGGATTGAAATCCTTTTGTCACATCTTAGTAAACTTGAGTTTCCAGGGTCAACGTTTTCTTTTTCCTGTTACTTAAAGAAGTAAAGATATTCCATTAGTTTTCAGCTCCAAGAAAGTAATTATGAAAGTGCACATGAGCATTACAGGAAAAGATATTCCATTAGCTTTCAGTACCAAGAAGGTGCTTATCTGAAAAATACATATTTTCTTTTCAGTTGTAGTCCAAACTGACAATGCCTAATCTATATCATTTATAACCACATGTTTACACCAATTAAACAAAATCCAGAAAGTACTTAAGCTGATTTACTGGTCTCATTCACCAATAAAACACCTGTTGTTCTCTTCCTGTAACACCCATAGCATACAAAAGGGTGGCAGCATAGCATATATTCGTTTTTCTTTTCTGCGCCATTACCCCTTTCTGTCTGTGAAATGTTTGAGTTAAAATCTTAGGTTTAAGCACTTAAAAGATCACAAGTATAGGAAATAATTCTGCATCTTTTGCATAACCAAGAAATCTTCTGTATTCAGCTTTGGAACCTGGTGATAATGGGTTCATCCTTCTACCTTTCTCCACTTAGATATAAGACATGGTTCGCCAACCAACATTCAAGAATAGGTTCATTAGTTCAATATCTCCCTTTCTACTGGACAACAAAGGCAATGATGATTTACACATCCAGTCTAACCTGACATAAGAATTATCTTTTGAAAAGCCAATCTTAAAAAAGTTAACCAGTGTGATACTTTTTTTTTGCTTAAAACAATCCACCCAAAGCAAGCTAGCCATGGAATGCTCTTGTTTTCCCAAATGAAGCTTCATGGCCATATTTCACAGTTGGCAGAGTAATTTTGCTTTTTGGTAAGATAATTAATTTTATCAATGATGGGAATATGCCAAGGCAGAGGACAATGTTGTGTATTCAGATTTAACTTAGTAAATTCCTTCACCATGTTTTGTCCATGATAGAGCATCTCTGCACTTATCAATTTCTTCTTTTCCTGCTTACCTAATAACTTAAATAGACACTCTGTTTCCATTCTTTCCAGAGGCTCACAAGAATGGTAATTCAGCATTGACCTCACATTTGCATCAGATTGTACAGCCAAACTCTCTCTCTCTCTCTCTATATATATATATATATATATTGTGTGTGTGGGTGGGTGGGGGGGGAGGGGATTTATCTTTCAAGGGACTACTCTGAGCAAGCATTCATCCAGACTGTTACCTTATAGACACTCCAGTGCCAAACTTTTTATGAGTTTGGTTATCTGGATTCTGGCCATTTTCTTTGTATGCAACATTATGTGTATATTTTGTACTTCTACTAAGCACTATAATAAACTATTGATGTATATGAATCATTTTGTATGGAAGTTCATGCTTTTCTTGTCTCAAGTTATGAATAGAGATATCTTTCAATATCTGATTTTGAACCATTTTCAGGACATCATAGAGGAAATTCTGTCTACATATGTTTTTCTGCTCCAGTGAGCAGATATGACAGGCTTGATATATTTATTGTGTGCTGCAGGTTGTCGAAAATGCTAATCCCATAGAATGGAAGAATTGGTTCCCTGATATTGAACCATTGTTCAAACTCCTTGGTTATGAAAATGTCCCTCCTTATCTTAAGGTAAGTCCTCTGTTTTTCATGTGACTCTTCGTTTAGTTGCTATTTCAATTTCATGGTTAGATCCTGCCACTGAGTTCTGCAACTAATTTTTTTTTTGCACCTGTGATTATTAGGGTGCATTGAGAAATGCCATAGCTACTTTTGTGCAAGTATCACCAGTTCTGAAAGATACAACTTGGAGGTATTTAGAGCAATATGATCTACCAGTAGTTGTTGGGAACACAACGCAATCCTTGACAACACAGGTCGGTGGTGTCCGTGTTATTTACTCTACGTTGCAGGCTATTTGATTCTCTTCTATATATAATAAAGTGATAATTATTTAATATAATTGGGGAAGTCCTGCATACATATGGTTGAGCTGTTCGATTAAGAGCTCGATTCAGATGATCTCTGTTGCAGGGTGTTGTTGGAATGGGTGGGTTGGGCGAAAATAAAGGAAAAGATAAAACCATCAAATTTCTGGACTGAAGTTTGCAATTTTGTTTTTTATAATACGGCGACAGTTTTTCATGGTCTAATGCATTGGGATTTGCCTTCCCAAGAAATTGTCTTATTCTCTCCCATCTTCCCTTTACTTCATCTATTTTTGTAGGGGAACTATCTCATCCAAAACTTTTTTCATGCAGGTTTATGACATGCGATTTGAGCTGAATGAAATAGAAGCTAGAAGGGAGCAATACCCTTCAACTATATCATTCATTAACTTGTTGAATACACTTATTGCCACGGAAAAGGATGTTAGTGATAGAGGGCATAGGTATTGGGCTTTTTGTGATTGCACATACCATATCATCGTTACTAGTTAATAATCTTTGACAATTGTATTGATGCTCATTCTGAGCTACACCTTTGCAGATTCATTGGCATCTTTAAATTCATTTATGATCATGTCTTTGGACCATTCCCGCAGAGAGCTTATGCCGATCCTTGTGAGAAGTGGCAACTTGTCATAGGTTGCCTGAAACATTTCCAGATGCAAGTCTTATCTCAATATTCTCTATGATGCTCTCTAGATTTTTATCTTTTTCCCTCTTGGGCCTTGTTTGTGAGGGGTTTGATCGTTGCTTGTATATTTATGAAAGAAGTTGCTAACTTTAATGTCCAATAATATTGTTTGCAGGATGTTGAGTATGTATAGTATCAGAGATGAGGATATTGATAGTGTTGTAGACCAATCTCAGCTGTCAGAAACAGGTCAATCTGCTCTGCTGCAGATGCAGCTGCCTGTAATAGAGTTGTTGAAAGTATTAATTCCTCAAACTATTCTGTTATTTAGTGTGTCTTCATCCAGTTGATGCTATCTAATTTTGTTTTAACTTTTAAATCTTTCTTTTTAAACTTTTCATATCTTATACACCCTCCAATCCAATATATGTAGCACTGTTTGAATGGGCACTAAGTCTCATGAGGGTGAATCCATTGGGACTTGAGATTCATAACCTGCAAAAGTAGTGATTTGTCTCTAGTTTCTTTTTGGTGTACCTGAGGTCCCTATTTGTATAGAGGATTGGATCTCTTTTGTTGAGAACCATATTTTGATGTAGGTTTTCTTCTTTTGGTATTTGGCTTGTATACGAGGTTTCCATCAATTATTAATAAAATTATTTACCTTGTCAAAAAGAAAGAAATAAGCCATAAATATTTGTGGGAAGAAATCGTCTCATCAAGGGTAAAATGGTAAGTGAAAAACTTAAATTGTTTCTAAAGTTAGAAAAGGTGTTCTTTTTGGGACAATTTAAAAAGGAAATTGTGCTACATAAAATGTGACAGTGGGAATAAGTATTTGCTAGTATTGCTATGCATTAAGTTACTATTGCCATACTTATTGTTGCAACTGAGTTATGTAAAGTTTTTTTGCTGTTATGCAGGATTTTATGAGTGGTAAAACTGTGTTCCGGAATATCATGAGTATTCTTTCACCAGGAGTCAATTACCTAATTTCTGAAAGAACAAGTCAAATTTATGGGCAACTTCTGGAACAAGCTGTCCTCCTTTCTCTGGAAATTGTAAATCTCGTATTGGAGAAAGATTTAGCTGTGTCTGAGTATTGGCGTCCTTTGTATCAGGTAAGAATCTAAAACTTCATCTCGAGTTTCCTGCTTTTTCTTTTCAATAGCCTAAGCTCCACTGGAAGAAGCTGCTAACTTGAATGAATATAACCTCTTGCTAAATTTTTTGTAATCACTGTTTGCAGATTACACCCTATTACCAGTTTGTAAAGTGTCATAATGGTTATTTATTTTCCAATTAGTTAAAACGATCTTAGCTTAGATGCTTTGACTTTGCCTTGGTATATGTAGTGATTCAATAATTGCCACTAGAAGCATTGTTAAATGTTTAATTTCTCGAGTAAGTTACAGGTGTTTCAGGGAAGAACAAAAGTGAAATATTCTTATAGATGGAGAGTAGTGACATTAAGCGAATCAAAGTTACTGCAATTAATATTCTTTAACTGATTCTGCTTTGTTCCATGTGAGCATGTTTACACACTACTCAAACTTATATGATTTGGTTGTAGTTGTTTGACTGCATGTTGTTGCCTTTCCCTTTGATGTCAGCTCATTGTCTAACTTCTGCTTCTTGTCTATGCAGCCTTTAGATGTCATTCTCTCACAAGATCAGAGCCAAGTTGTGGCTTTATTAGAGTATGTTAGATATGATTTGCAGCCCCGTATTCAACAATCATCTATCAAAATAATGAACATCCTCAGGTAATCCTTTCATCCTCTTTTTTTTTTTTTTTCATTTCTACTCCCTTTGCCGCAAATCTTTGTGATTCTCCAAGTCCTGATTGTTCAAACAACATGATTAAATGTGTTGATTGAAGCTCCACTCTTTTGTGTCTCACTATTTCTTTTACCTATTCAAATAAGGGCATTTACCTTTTACAATACTTCTTTTAACCTATATGGTACCATTTTTGATCTTCTTGATGCCATCAATGAAGCTACTTATTTCATAAAAGAAAGGCATTTACCTTTTACAGTTTTCCACATCTTCTCTTCCCTCTAATTAGTTTTTTATGGATAGCACAAACTATTCTAGTGCAACCTAAATAAGAAATGTGGCATCATATTAAGTATTAAGAAAGGATTGCATTGTGTCATGTTATCGCACCAATTTCTAATATCGATGATGCTTTTACGTGGATGGCAGTTCTCGCATGGTTGGGCTTGTTCAGTTGCTCTTAAAATCCAATGCTGCAGGGTGCTTGGTTGAGGATTATGCTGCCTGCTTAGAGTTGCGATCTGAAGAATGTCAAATTATAGAGGATTGCCGTGAAGATTCAGGTGTTCTCATACTACAAGTAAGTACTTGTTTCTAAGACCATAAGAATTGGAAGATGGGAGATTTACTCTCTAGCAATATGTCTTGATCCCATATTCTTTAGCCATGTTTCACTGGAAGGATAGGAATGGCAGAGAAGGATGTTTAATTGAAAACTTTGAACGAGGTGGAATCTGTCTTCTTTATTAGGTGGTATTGTACTGTGTAATTGTAAGTTGTAAATTTAATCCACTTAGACACTGCTATTAGGGGAACTTGAACCTTCTAGTTTAACTTCAAAAAAAAAGAACTTCCAATTACATTTTAAGAAGGTACTGCATTTCTATATGCAAATAATATAAGTTACTTGAGAAATCTATAAGTAAACACAATTGATAGCATCAATTGCCCAGAACTTGCTATAGTAATTGCATACGTTGCTAGAATAGAACTCCTGAACTCTTTATGAACAAGATATAATTAGAAATAGTAATACTGTGTGTGCCCTTGGAATGTCAAGATAAGTGCCTGCTTGCTATGATGTATTGTGAATTTCCCCAGTTAACTTTATAACTGGTTTCTGCTTTCAATTTCACAGATTTCTGCATTCATATTTGTAACGTGTACATTTAATTTTCCTTACTAAATGTTACACCGTGTTTTCCTTATTCATGAGTTTCTTAAGTCCTGACCCCTGATTTATATATTAGGCTTCCCTATTTCTTGTTTATTAATTTGAAGTTCTCTCTCCTTTTTTTTTTTTTTGAAATGGGTAACTTAGTTCTCTCTCCTTTTTTCCGATAAGAATTTGAAGTTCTCTTTTTTCTCTTTAGGCAATCATAGTCTGTTTTTTTTGAAATAGTTAGGCAATCATAGTCTGTGGGTTCCTGAACTTGGGACATTAAGAAGAAATTAAGTTGTACCTTTTCCCAAAACTTCTGTTTCATCAAATGAGTTTGCCTAATCTCTTTGATTGGAAAAGGGATGTTCTTACTTAGGCGTCGGTGTAGCATGCTGCTATAGTCAAATACAGATATATTTCTTCACTTACTTTTGTGCAATACGGCTTCATATCTTTTGAGCACATAACATGACATGTAATGAGGTCCCTGATCTGGAAGATATGTCAGCTATCATGTGTTGCCCTACTGGCTCCTTTCCCACCACTTACTTGGGTATGCCTTTGGGTGCTATGAATAGATCATCTCAAGTTTGGAATGGGATTGTGGAAAAGTTTGAGAGAAGGTTAGCCTCCTGGCAACAACAATACCTCTCTCTAGGGGGAAGATTAACACTCATCAATAGTGTATTGGACAGCATTCCCACCTATTTTATGTCCTTACTCCTTATGCCAGCTAAGGTGAAACAGCGACTTGACAAAATCAGGAGAGACTTTCTCTGGGAAGGCAACAACAAGGACCACAAAATTCACCTTGTTAAATGGGCCAAAGTCACTTTGCCAAAACAATATGGAGGATTGGGGATAAAAGAC